>BHFT01061915.1:0-12640 GCA_004320025.1 Laticauda laticaudata
TTGATTTTGCCGCCTTTTTCAGTTGATTTGGATTGGTTCCTAGTGAACCAATCCAATGCTTACATTATTTAACCAATTAGGTTTGCATATTTTGGAGTAACCCAATTTACATATAGAACAAATAGCATCAGTTAAACTCATGGAGGAGGAATGGAGTTTAGCCAGGGTTGGGATTCTACTGGTTTGGACTGGTTTAGGCAAACTGGATGTTAAATTTGCATCTGGTTCACCCAACCAGCATTTGAACCAACTGGCTGGCCCCATCCACCCCCCTCCCCTCCTAGGAGTCTCCATGCCACCCATGCAGGTAAGTGCAGGGTCCATGCGGAGGTTCTAGGAAGGGGAAAAACGGGCCTTCTGGAAGTCCAGAAGGGCCTGTTTCCAGTTTCTGGAGGGCCCCCAGAGCCTGGGGAAGCTGTTTTTGCCCTCCCAGAAGCCTGAGGGAAGCCTTTGGACCCTTGGGAAGGCAAAAAATGGTCCTCCCAGAGGTACTGGAGGTCATGAAACAGGCCTGTTTCTGATTTCCAGAGGGCTTCCAGAGCCCAGGGAGGCTGTTTTTCCCCTCCCATAAGTCCGAGGGAAGCATCTGAACCTTTGGGAAGGTGAAAAATGGCCCTCCCAGAAGTTCTGATAGGCCACGCCCACCATGGCCACACCCACCCAACAACTGGGCAGCAAACTGGTTGCTGGGATTTTTAAATCCCACCCCTGAATTTAGCCCATCTTATTTCTGTTTGTGTCCTCTCACTAGGGCGAAGGTACACCTGCAAGTCCTGAGTCTGAAGACTCAGAGATCATCCTTATCAAGTTCTGATATGACAATTGTCTCCTCCTCTCTTGTAAAAGACATCATCTTTACAAACTAGCAGTTAAAACAGCACATCAATAATTTTTGTTGTCTAAACTCTATGAGAGGTTATGGAAACTCTGCATTTAGAGTGGGGGAAGTATGCTGCATTTACATTTTTAAAAAGAAAACATGTTTTTTTCATCTCACTGTTAATTGGGAGGGTTGACCTGAATGTGCTTGAGTATTTGCATTTACAAGAAACCATACAGACAGACCATCTGCATGTGTATATCAAAGTTTCAAATTTAAATGTGCATAGATGTAATCTATGCAAAGACATGAGAAAACAGAATCAAAACTTATCTTCATTCATGTGAAATTAAGGCAACATGCATATGGTGGTGACAGCATGTGGCCCTACAAAAGGAGAATTTGTGCTTTTTTTCCCTTATAGGAATGGGACAAATTTTCATACAACTTGGGTTTTCAGAACAAAATGTTTTCATAATTGCATCATCATCACCACCACCACCACCACCATCATCATCATCATCATCATCATCCTCTTTTCATAGCTCTCATGCAGGCTGTGTCCTATCAAGCAGTGGCAAAGGCTACTTTCAAGAAGATGTTCCCCAATAAGAGGCCGACTCATTGCTTAGAGAAGAGAAGGACTGCATTGTCTACAATGTCCTTCTGATTGCCTCTTTTGCTGGTTGCTCTTTGGCAAAATGGTTTCCATGGTTACCACTTTGAGTGCTTTTTAAGTAGCAAACTGGGATGATAAAAATATATTTTAAATAAATTAAATAAATAAAAGAGCCTTTTTGCTGGTTGACGGCTGATTCCCAGAAAAAGACTAGTTCTGTTTGGATTCTCCACAAGTACCATAAACATGGCACATGTAATCTGTGCTGTTTCCACTTTTCAAATTGACTTGCAAATGATAGCTTAATGTCTACGGGAGAATCATATGTGCCCTAACACTCTATTGGCATCATTAAGAGAGGGATGGATGTGGTAACAGCATGCCTTCCTGGATTTAATGTAGAAAAAGTTCACGGAGTAGCTATAAGAAACTATTACTTCGAATTTCAATCTAATGTCTATCCAGAGAGAGAGCTTTCAAAAACACTCATCTTCAGGTATAATTTTATTCTTTCACTCATAAACATCTATGTATTATAGATTGCTTTAACCCTCATGATAATTGTATGCAGTCATAATGGAGAACCTTTCTGCCAATTTGAGAACAAATCAGTGCTCTGAATTATTCTTTTTATAATTAGTAATAGGCAGTACAATCAAGTGGAAGTGTCTCAAAAATATTTTTCTCATTCTGATCCTAGCATGATTTGTCAGTTTTTATTATCACAAGATATTTTTCAAAACAAACGTAATGGATGTGATTTTTTGTGCCCATTGTAAAACACTTGAGCTAAGTGGTGCACTATTCGGAGTTGTGGCCTATATTGTCCCCTATACTGCAAAATAGCAAAAACTCTTAACAAATTATCTTTATTTTAAAAACTCAGGGAACCTGTAATTTATTGATTTTTATATTGTTATTCTTCTATAGTCCAATTCTTCAAACAACTGAAGCACAGTATTTGTCTTGGATAAGGAATTCTGGCAAGGTTTCTGTAATATGCAGATTGTTTATCATCCAAATACGATTACCTTTATGAAAGAGACAGAGAGAGATTTCCAGTCCTCAATTCTTCACAGCATTTAATCAGTGAAATGTTAGTAAATGGCAACAGATGGGGAAAGCAATGAATTGTCAAAATTAGAGCCAGATAAAATTTGTGTGGTTCAGTCAGTCACATGTCAGAGGTCAAGGACTGAATGTCTTCAGCCTTGGTTGGTGGTCTAAGTGCTGGGTTATATATGTTCCACATTCTAGGGAAATGAATAATAGCTAACCCTAACCGTAACCCTACTGTTCTGAATATCAAAGAATACTGCAATGTTGCAATAAGGCATAACTGTAGAAAACAAAAGCAAATTTAAAAACTAGCTGTAATGTTTGGGAAGAGGACAGGAATCCTTCAAGAATAAAAAGGATCTTCAACAAGTCCACAAATATAGGCACTGGATGAGCATCGCTGAAGAAAACATTCAACAACTAAAGGGTCATAAGCGAGAGTGCCAACCTACCACCCCTACAAGGAATATTGTTTTCCACTTACACTGTTATTTGAGACTGCAAATCTTTGCTCTAAATGCCTGACTGATTCAATTTCAATTTTGTGGTGTTTTCTTGCTCAATTATAGCTTTCTTTGATCAATTTCTATCTATTTATCTTCATTTATCATCTATCTATCTATCTATCTATCTATCTATCTATCTATCTATTTATATATCATCTATCTATCTATCTTTCTTTCTTTCTTTCTTTCTTTCTTTCTATCATCTATCTATCTTTCTTTCTATTTATACCTATCTTCTGCTTCTTAGTAGTGAGGATTTATATAAAAATAAATTCATGCTTTGATAAAATCTTCAGTTATTTTCTCAGGGTGGTTGTTGATATCCAATCTTCCTCTTTAGATTTTATTCATTTTTACTTTGTTCTTTTCTCCCCAATGTTGCTATAACCACCACTGCTGCCATATGCCTGCCAAGTTCTCCGAACCCCTTCAGAAAATTACTTTTATAATTAGTTTAACTTAAAAATCACAAGTGAGCCAGTTTAGTGTAATAGTTGGGAATCAGGTTAGAAACCCAGACAATGCAGCACTTCGTTTTGATTTATGAAGGGGGAAAAAGTTAAACTGAAGTAATGTAGGAAATGGCAGAAAACTACGTATGAATAAGCAAATCTCCTAACTATCTCAGTCAGGCTCCCTTGGTAAGTTCCAGGGTCTCATATTTACTTATGTAATAATTTAACATTGATGCCACCCAAATCTGAAGATTATAGGCTTTGAGGCAAACTGACATCTCTGTGCCTCAAATAGAGGCCTAGGTTGCCTTGCAATCATCAGGTCATGTCCCAAAAGCTAACAGAGAATCTGTTTTCTGATAGCGAGTCCAAGAATTTTGTCATTATACATTGAAGGAGAGAATGAAAATGGTTTTCAATACAACAGGGCTCCTTGAAACAGGGTCATCCTCAGAGTATAAACAAAGAACTAAAAAAGCATGCTGTTTGTAGGACCCAGTGGTCAGAGGTATTTCTATGGTGATAGGGTTGAAACGAGAATCAGTATGAACAAATGAAACATTATGGATATGGAATAACTCCATTATCCATTCATATAAAATTGTATTATTAGAACTACATGAGAGAGAAGCAAGCAACAAAGGCATTAACAGCAAAATTAGCTTTCTAACATGTTTAGCCATTTTCACGAGATTCTTTAAGAATAGAAAGCAGTCTTCATTTGAATTTGTAAATGTTTGGATGGCTGAATAGCTTTTAATGTTGAATTTTACTAAAATTATCTAGCCAAGTAGCAATCACACGGAAAAGGAGAAAATCAAGGAGGGTCAAGTCATTATTTTGCTTTCTGTATGAGGGATATTCTGTTACAAAATGTAGTTTGTTGCAAATATACAGAATTTATGGGCTGAAACAGCACTTAAAACCTATGGGAGTAATATTGTTAAGAAAACATGGTTCCTGGCCCTTATTAACATATATATGTTTTTGAATGGCTGGAAGAGAAAGGAAGTGAGGAAAAATGCATATTATGAAAATTTCTGCTGCAAAATAATCACAAAATAGCTGTGGAAAGGATATCATTAAGAATCTTTCATTAAATATTAAAAATAAGTGGGCTCTCTCACCTGGATCTGCACTTTTTACAGTGACATTTAGCTTGTGCTAATGTTCTAGTGGGATATGGACAGTACTTAAGTTTCAAATGTTGGACCAATGTCTTCAGCCCAATTCTCACCTTGCTTGAATTGGCTCAGCATATTAATGTGGTTATTATAACCATCACCGGGCATTTGCATTTCAGTTGTTCCCCTCAGATTCTCTCAGGTACCATCAAACGAGGTGGCCTTCTTCAGCTAGCAGAAGGATATCTAGATAACAAAATGATTCACAGCTGAATTTCCAATCAAGTCTCTCATCGGCCAGTTCCCGGAAGAATTCTTGCAAAGCCCTCCAGCAAATATTAATGGCTGAAAGTAACTGTAAGAAATGTAAATAACAAAACTAAGTTTAAAGGAAAAAAAACCTTAAAAACGAGAGAGAAATTAACCCAGAATACAGCATTAATAAAGAGTAGGTAAAAATGTGCCTATAAAACAAGCTGCAAGATGATACCCAATGCCAGTAAAAGTCAAATCTTTCTGCTTAACTGATCATTGGGTATAATCTCACAACTTGTTTTCTTACTTATCCTTGACACTAGCAGTGAGTAGGCAGACAGCTGTAGCTCAGGAAAAATATAGAAATAATTTGAAGATCAATACTTCAAATATCCAAATTATCTCAGATGATTTTCAAAGAATGGAACAGAAATCCATGAAATGGGGAAAATGACCCAACAAATAAGCTATTGTATTGGCCTCTCAAATGGAGACAATGCAGAGTCTAGCAATGTCTACACAAAAGCCAGCTGAGATAACCCCCTTGTCATATGGTGCATTGTTTTGGTAACAGGATAAATGTTTCCCCATATACCTCCATAAATCAAGCTGTGTATTCCAGGTTTAGGAAACTGCTTTATCCTTTGTTGGTTGTGCTCAACACACAGGAAAGAAAAGGGGAAAGCACAAAGCCCTTTCACAAAACCCCTGGTTGCATCTTTCTATGCACTAGGGTGCAACCTTTTTTTTCCTGATATATACCTTGTAACAGTGTTCCTCTCTTAAAGGAAGCAAAGACAAATGCATCTGCTCTACTAACATCAAATGCATTTCTTCCCTGACGAAAAGCTGTAAGGATGCCAGCATGTCATATTGGGCCTAATGGTAAGAAACTGCCTTGAAACTGGGCTCACTAATGAATGGAGAGCCCTTCAAATCTAGTTTCATATAATGGGTCTCTTGTGATCTATTAACTGCATGTGTAGTCAAACCAGACCCATTCCTCAAAGGAGAAAGGAAAAAAAAGGTAGCCACAGAAGTCTCTAATGTGTAGAACAGGTTAAAAGGTGATTTTTATGGTTGTTCAAAGAATACACACTCCAAAAATTTCTTTGGCCCTACAAAAAGCACTTTTTGGACAGGCTGGCTGATTTTCCCGAATAAGCTCTTCCAAAGGAAGGGAACTGTGCTATAAAACTAACATTTCCTAATTGCCTGAATGGCCTGGCCGATGTGTTGATACCTTTTCCCTTTGGTTCTTCATCTCACCATAGGAAAATCTGATGAAATAAGTATATCATTCATTTCAACTGCCTCTTCTCAGTCCATCCTCTTTTCCTTTCCCTGTTGATTCTCATGCATTCAGTAATTCAGTAGTAGTGTGGGTATGTGTTTGTATAAAATTGTTTAAGTATTGCTTTTGCTTTTGGAAGTGTAACAGGTTTCATGATTGTCAAGAATTTTGCAACACTGCATTTTTCAGGTGCATCTTTGTTCCAAAGCTTGAGTTAAAATGAAAATGTCATATATTTAGCATGCAAATGAAGTTACATAAATATAATGCTTGAAATATGCACTCTATCTCAGAAAGTATTTGAAATGTTCAACAACAATCTGGGACTTTAGGATTGTTTAAAGACACCACATTCCTTTAATTGTGGGATAATTGTTACATCCTTAACGGTTACATATTTATGGAGGGGAACAATCTTGAGGTATACAGTAGGCCATTAAATTAACACAACTTTCCCTTATACTCTTCCCATTTTTTTGTGTGCACTTAACAGTTTCATTGACAATTGAATCATATTTTTGAGTCATAATTTCATTTATATTCTTTCTCACAACTCACTACATATGGACTGTACCTAATAATGATTTCATACTGTAGCCAACAAATTATTCCAGGAAAGGGGAGTGAGTATTATACACATGGTAATAACAGTAAGAAAAAGTCTGTAATGGGTTAGTTTTAACAAGCTAAAAATAAGCATAGATAGCTTTTTTTCTGCCAACCAATGCAAAGCACCAAAGGTAATTGTGCATCATGATTATGACCTTGACATATATATTATTTTATAAAGAGGCATCTTAAAAATTGAATTGCAAGGTGAAATCTCTAAAATCATTTCTAAAGTTTTTTTTCCCTTACCACAAATCATTCAGACATTTAATGAGGTAAGCAAACCTGTTGTAAAATTGCTCAGGTTAAAATAAGGAAATATTAGCTACATCCATTCAGGTGAAAAAGTTAAACTCTGCCAAATTATGTAGAAAAGAATAAAGTTGTCCAGAGCAATTCACAGTGTTGGCTTTTGTTAAACCATTATTTCTCAGTTACCTCGAAGTTTATTCAAATTTGAAAATAAAGTGGACATTAAGGTTTTTGGTGCGGTAGCTCCTTTTCAGAAAAAATGGACATTATTATGTTCTAAGACACTCAAGCAAGAGAAGGAGAGGTATATTACACATTTACTTGCATAAGCTTAGATTTTATTTGAGTTGGGAGATGATATTGATAATTTGAGATTTACCAGGGAAATTTATTTGGATTTGTTCTCCTTGACTGTTCAGTTAGGACTAACAGTGTAGACCATCATGTGGATTACAATAAAGTGCAGAAATCTATGCATATGACTGATTATTGAAAACATTCCTTAAAGTAGGATTTTCATAATGTTCTTTTAAAAATCTGAACAATAGAAAAGGCAAACACAGGTAATCAATGTTAAAAAAAGGGATAACATCTGAAGTCATTCAATATCTTTAGTTTTATTTTTTTTCCATTTATTGGAATATTTTGCATTTTTAAGAAGCAATCTAGTCCACCAAGTGGAGCCAAGTCTGAGAAAATGGTAGCTTAGGAAGATAAAAATGCATATTGAATGCTGACTTTGGGACAAAATCTATTTCCAACTTCCAGTTTCCTATTCTGAACCACTTATGAGAATGACTTAGATGGAGATTATTCCACCATGCAATTTTGGAGGGTGTGTATATGTATTATTAATATAAAACAGGGATGTAAACTTGCGGCATCACATTGTCATCACATATGGTGACTTTTTTCCCCTTCACTAAATTGGGCGTGGGCATAACCAGCATGTGACTCATCCAGCCCACGGTCTGTCAGTTTGACACCCTAGCTATAAAACAACAATGAAGGGAATCTATAGCTTCTGTATATTCTAAATATCTGTATATTCTGTATAATTATTCACTATAGAATGCTGGTGAAAGCTCAAAATTAGTAACAACAGAATTTTTATATTGTATCAAATACACAATATAATATATGATATAGACTTGTATAGAAAAAGTAAGGGAAATGCAAATTTTTACAGCAGCAAAAAATCAAGTTTTGAAACAAAGACATACACTTCTCTGCTTACAGAAGCAAATGAAAATAATACTTTAAAGTAATAACTGAGTTCAGAAGTCCACAATTATGCACAGCTACCTTATATTTTAACCCAAACTGAAAGCAGGTCTCTGCTTCACACACAGGGATGTAGGATATTTTTAGGCTTTGAATGAGCGTAATAATTTGCATATAAATAATATTTTTATATCTCTCTGTTTTTTCTCAAATGTTGCAAAACTTTGTCTTTTCAGAGTGATAGAAGTAAGAGTCGTCAAACATTTCTTATAAAGTTAATCTAATCATTATATGGACACAACAATTCTTTGCACATTCAATTCTCAATATGTTTAATTTTTGAGAAGACTATATAACTCAATAGATATTAGAGATGCATTCATTCTTTAATGTCCTTTTCTGCTCAGTTTCTCACTTTTCTAACCATATTAGTTTCAGGCCTGTGTCTAGTTTGGCTTATGAATATGCATGCATTTTGGGATACAATATTGTCTAATATTAAACACTTCTTTTCTTACATAACAGATCTGTGCAGTAGTTCAGACTGATTTGAGAGGATCATGCAGGAAGGCAGACTAGACTAAACTAGACTAGAACAGAACAGAATAGAATAGAATAAGAGGATTGGAATGGACCTTGTCCTGCCCTCAGGTGTTTTGGAGAATAGCTAGATTATGTCTTCTTTGTGGCAGCCCCTGAAATATTGGAACACTGCTATCATGTCATCCCTAGTGGGAGGAATATCTGTGTGGAACAACTTATATCAATCTCATTTTCTCTCTGAATCCAAAGGCAACTGCAGACAGAAGCACACAATCTCAGGAAAAGAGGCAGTTACCTTAAAGAGTTGCAGAGAAATGCTACATTTAAACGCCTTCATGCTCCAAAGCACTTCAGCTTTTAACCAACCTGGAACATTGCACAACTTTATTGCACACGAAGAGAAATCCCATTAGAAAAAGGAGCAAAGTCCTAAAGCAGTGAATGTGTTCAAAGGAACAAAAGAGGATTTTTATTGTTATTATTTTTTACAAAAAGCAAATAATCTGCAATATGTACTGGAAATACAGCCTGTCCTTTTCATTGCCACCCAAAACATTGCTACAACTTACTTTAATTTCTGTTTGAAAGTACATAAAGATAGACTTTTTAAAATAATAATAATCCAACTTTTAAAAATGGAAGAAGAAAATTCCTATTGGCAGCTCTGCCTCCTCCCTCAGTTACACACAATAGCAAACGCTTACAGTGAGAATGGCTTCACTGGAGCAGGACTAATCCATTTGACACAGCTTCCATCTTGTCATTATGCAGAGAAGCGTCTTCTTTTTAAATTGGAGACTCTTTTTCACCAGGAATTCCCCAGGATGAAAATGAGCCATTTCCATCACAGCAAAACAAATCCTTCTCTGGTGAATTTTGTTATTGTTTATTGTTACCAGCATTTTATCAGCACTAAACTGTATGAAAGCTTCAATTAGTTCTTGATGAATGATCCCATAAAATCATGTCATTTCATTTCCCCTGCCAGCAGACTTTTTTTAAAAAAACTGGGTGTTATTAAATGAAATATAATTGGGACAAGATTCAGGAAATGTAGAGTCATCTTGTTTCCCTTTTGGATTGGAACAGTAGAACGACTGCTCAGTATACTGTTCCTAGATGGGTGGGTGGGTGTTTTTTTTTTTAAAAATACTGCACTCTGTTCTTTTAAGACAGTATGTATTGTATTTCTTGTGAAACCATTTATAAATGGTATGTTAAGGTAGGTCTAGATACAATATGATGACTATTTTCAGAAAAATAAATCGCTTTTTCCCTATATTATTTGACCACAAGTCTTGTGAATTGAGTGGCACAATCATTTATAATAAAGAACATTAATTTTAGTATCCCAAGAGGGTTCAAGCCTGCCCACTTCTGTCCCAGATGGATACTACAATTTTGAGTACATTTTCTACTGGAGCCAACTCCACCCAATAGAATGAAAGTAACTGTGGAGTTAAAATATTTATAGAAGCAACCCATATGAGGAAATGGCCACCTGTCTTATTAAAGCCCCTGTCACACTGCACCAACGGATGCAAAGAGGATGTAAAACGGACAAAAAAGCTTGCCATCCGTTGGAGCGTTGGTTAAACGCGATATACTTCACTGCCTCCATTTTGCTTCCTCTCTAATCATTCCACTCCAGACACGTCTATTGACGTTTCATCCGCTCAGAAATTTTTGAAGCTGCTCAAAACTTTTTTGCATGGAAAATGTACCAATTCGTTCCGTTCTGCAATCCGCTTACTGAATCCGCTACGCATCATTCTGCATCCGTTACGCATCCCTATATTCGCGTAGGCATCCCGCTGCGCATTCCGCGTTAAGTCGCATCTGCTCGGACGCAGGGACGGAAGGACGGAACAGAACGGATGCAGAATGGATGCAGCACTGAAAACAAAGCGTTTAAAACGAAAAAACGTTCGCAGAGGGACCTATCTCAGAATTAAGGATGTCTACAGGATGCCTAGAGGATGTGCCAGAGGATGCCTATGAGGAT
Organism: Laticauda laticaudata; assembly: GCA_004320025.1. NCBI lineage: Eukaryota > Metazoa > Chordata > Lepidosauria > Squamata > Elapidae > Laticauda > Laticauda laticaudata. Next base: position 10,766 of record BHFT01061915.1, read on the forward strand.
GCAAAGGGACACCTAACTGCTAATAAAAAGGCGAGAGCAACTCGTTTTCCTGCCCAAATCCACTTTCCAGCCAGAGCACCCTGTTAGTTCCCCACAGGAAAACAAAGCCCCAACCCAGCTGTCAGAGAAAACTTCGCTGCAGCCTTCATCTGACTCTTGCTTCTTCCACAGCATCCAATGTCATGTCAATCGTGGAGTCGTAACACAGTCTTTTTTGGCAAGCCACCATCCTCTGGCAACAGTGCAAAGCCATCTACAGGCTCTGTGAACTCGTACTACAGTAAGAAAAGGAGGTCGGCCAAGAAAGCGTACCCGGGTCCCCCTGGGAAAAGGAAAATGGAATTCCCGGGGGGAGAAAAAAAGTAGTTTAAAGATAATCGGAAAAAACCCCTGTACAACAAGCTATGGTGAGCCAGGAACGATAGACACTTCGGCATTCCAGAAACTTCATGAGAATGCCTCCAGCCATATTGAGCGAAGTTGGTGCAAGCACCTGACACCAGAGTTGAACCAAGGCAAACACCAATTGTGGGCCAGCTGGAACCTGGGCTCAAGGTGCACGAAACTGCGGGCGTACCTTGGCCCTCAGGGACCACCTACAGGAGCATGTAGTAAACGGCTGGAGGGTGCCACCACAACATCATAGCAATTGTGGTCAAGGAAGTGGTGCAGGGCCAGTCATCGAAGAAACCTGCAGGAAGAATCCTCCAGTGCCCCTCCACTGATTAAGGATGGAAGAAAGTTGCGAGCGAGTGGGTCCCAAGGTGGAACTTCTCCCCAAACCGTTGAGCCATGAAGAATGGGAAGCACACGTGCCTGCAAAGCACCACCCAAGTCGGGCCCTCCAACTTAATTTCAACTACAAGGGCTTCTTCAGCATCATCCTCTTGCCATGTCCGATGCCTGACTGCAAGTATAGTACATTCGATGCTTCAGGCAACGGCTGGCTCATTCAGATGCCGGTATACACGCCAGTGACCTCAAGGAGGGGCTTGGAAGGCAACCTATCCATGGGGTCTTCCAACGATCCGACCCCCTTACCAACAACACACACAGATATGGCCACTATGCTTTCATTGGTGGGGGATATGCCTTCTCCCTCACAACCTAACCTTCATGTCAAGCTCTACACCTCCAGATGCCTCCACCCGTGAAAGAGCAGGATCTTCAACTACAAGGCTGTCCCAGCACAAGGCGGGTGTGGAGAACCCCTTTTGCATCCTGGCCAACAGGTTCCAGGGTACTTCTCACCACCATGCAGGCATCGCCCAGAAACCGTGAGGAGGATCCGTGAAGCTTGCCTGCATCTGCCATCAATCCATTGACGCACACCCGCTACCATGCAGTGGTTGCAGAAAAAGGCTCGGTGGACCTTACAACAAGGCAATGGGGCGACTGGAGCCTGGGGAAGATGGAGGGCAAGGCGAGAACCTGATAGGACAACTCAGGATTGCAAGGCCCCCACAGAGCCTGCACGTGAAAAGGGAAGAAGCAGCGCAAACCCCTGAGACACGGTGGTGCAACTCCCCAGCTGGAGCGGTGGAGTGGGCAAGACAGGATGAATAGATAATTAATGGTGTCCTCTCAGCCTGTCCTCATACACATGAACGAAAACAAGGAATGAGATTGGCATGTATGTTTGGGCTGGGCCTACAAGTGAACAGGCCGTTTAATAAGAGTTGTGTTTTGTTTGAAATGTGTGGATATTATTACCATATTAATGATAATAAAGGGCCATATGGTGTGCACCAGGGAGGGTGGGACCATACAGTCCTCACTAGTGCCTTGCACTTGAGCCTTATCCTTTCCCACTGCTATCACTTAACCATCCCCTACAGCTATTACCCATAACCACAGGTAATCCTGCCCATCACT
>BHFT01061917.1:0-13856 GCA_004320025.1 Laticauda laticaudata
ATGCATCAAAAAAGTAGGGACAACAGATGCATGGCATTTTTATCTGACTTTACTATGCATTTCCTCCTGTAAATAATTTTAAAAAAACAATAGAAACCCCATTTTTGTTTTGTTTAAAATTGAGGGCAGTAATATTACCAATAGTGGTGCATGACCTTCCCTGTGTTTTTTCCTTATATTTTGGCAGCTGTGAAACACAAGGCAACCTTAGCTTAGTTTCTTGTTTTGTTAGTTGGTTTTTTTTAAGGTAATTCCTGTTGATTGTAGACAAAATTACTCCAGCTCAAAATAAACACTGCACACTTTTTCAATTTGTAGCTGCAGTTCAAAACCATTTCAACACGGCAGAGGTGGGGTTAATCACATTATTTGTTCATGGGGCGGAAAGAAGTCTGTGAACATATTGTCAAAGTTGAGCAGCTACAAGTTATCCTATCAGGTAAAAGCTATTTGTGAATGGCTGTGGAATAATAGAGTAATGACTCCACACAGAATGGGGACAAGAAACATTGATTGGCACACAATGGGTAAGTCACAGCTTACAATCAAATCATGCTTCTTCCCAGGAACACCATCAGCACAACACTAAGTTTGAGAAGGATCGACTAAAAATTACATTCATTTTCATACACCTACAAAGTTCAGTCTTGCTCAGCTTGGTGTTTTGGATCACAACTCCCATATTTTCAAGCAAGCACTTCCCACCGATTATTTACAGGAGGAAATGCATAGTAAAGTCAGATAAAAATGCCATGCATCTGTTGTCCCTACTTTTTTGATGCATAATATTTTATTGATATTTATATTCTATCTTTCAAATAGAATATTTGAAAGAACCAATAGAACCAAGGGAAGAAGGTCATTATAGGCATTGCAACCATATATCTCTATACAAAATGAGAAGTAAACATCAAAATGATTCATAAGAGAGGATAAAACTAATTAAAAAGTCATTTTTTTAAAAAAAAGTTCCTAAAATATGTATCGCCTCCTTAAAACCTATATTAATAAAATTGCCCAAGAAATATCACTTAAAAGTTTTGGAGTCCTAAAAATGGACTGCTTCAAGCAAAGTGCTCTCCAATTTAGAGCTATTGTTTGGGGAGAAAAAAATAAAGTTATGTTTTATCAAACCCAGAGCCATGGCTCTGATTTCAACAACTTATTTATTGGATAATATTATTTAATATTTAAGTGTAATATGAAATATTAATGTTTAAAATTAAATTTTTGAAATACTTCTACATTCAGGCCCCCAAGATAAGCCAAATTTCTAAAAGCACCCAGTGCAGCATCATAAATATAAAAAATTAAATCTGTAAATAAAAACATCAACAAAAGCTAATTAGCACATCCCATTTTCTAAAGCCTGGATGCCTAAATTGAGAAAGCCCCCCCCTTCTTTCTCTCTTTCCTCCTCATCACCCCAGAAATACTAGCAAAGAGGAGAAACCAAACCATTCAGAAGGAAAAATACAAAAATACAAAGCCACAAGCTGAAAACAGGATAAGTAGACTGGAGAATGACCTTTGGAGATGGCTTAATGTGTCAAATTATTTAGGAGAACTGTAAACCACAAGAAGAAACACTTTGTTTTATTTGATTTATTTAAAAAAGCACTAGTACAGAAATAAATACTGCTGCACTAACAATATTGAAGGTGTATCTGCATATTGCCAAGGGGTGTCTTGTAATGGGTGGGATACATTTCTGTAACTTTTACTTGTTCTTTCAATATCCATTGAAAGGCAAGGACTCCAACATATTTCAACATTCTGTCNTTCTTTCAATATCCATTGAAAGGCAAGGACTCCAACATATTTCAACATTCTGTCTTCTTCCAACACATCCAATTCCAAGTTTCGAAAGCTTCTGATTTTGTGGCTGGAGCTCAAGTATACTTTAGTTCTCTTGCAGGAAAATCCAAGTTTGGACCTCCTGCTTTTTGCTCTCTCTATCCCTCATACTATTTCTTTTCATTTGTCTAGGCACTATTCAATAGTGACAGGCAATTTCATAAGCAATTTATTTCCCAGGATAACTCTAGAAGAGGCAATTGCGAATGATGACAGGAGAAAATGCATCTGACTTAGTAGATATTTTATTTTATTTTTCCTTTTTTACTACAGAGGTTGTTCAGGACAATATCTAGATTATACAGTCAGAGTTTTGTCCAATAATTTTGATTTAGACAATTTGTTATAGGACCCACTTTTTTGAATGAATGCTGCTGCTTTTGAGTTGCAGGTGAAACTAAATTCATGATACTATTGAATTTGCTAACATCTTGGCAGTGTTTTCTTACTATTATTAAACAATACTGTTTTAATAACAATTTCTTACAGAAGCACAGTATGGCGGGTTGAACAGTGATTGGAAACAAAAAGCTTTAAACAATGTGAGGGTCACGTTCAGAGTGTGATCTTTGGAAACAGCATCAAAATATTGCATGTAAACCACAGTCATGGCATTTTCATCTGTGAAATACTGGAGTGTATGGCATAGACCTCAAAACATTTGGTTAATTAGATATTTAATTAGTATTAGAGGGAGAGCACACAGCACATCTCATTGTTTTACTTAATCTATATCTGGCTAATATGATTTAACTCTAAGGTCAAGAGCCATTGTGTTCATTATAACTATAATTTTATCTATTATGACCCTGTGCATAACTCAGACTGTTTCTGAGTGCATGTATTTTTCTTCTACTTGTTTTTTTTTCTTGATAAACTTGGCAAAATAATGGCAATTTACCATTTGTCTTTAATATAATCAGATCACATGTAAAGAAGTGTTTTCTTTTTCTACATTCACATTTATAAATAAGATTGTCTTTATTGAAAATGTGCTCTTTTGGAGACATATTCGTTTTCTGTTTCAAACGACAACTTTAAATGTTTAATGAGCATAATGATAGGCATATCATATGTGGGAAGCTGGAATCCAAATGTCTACTAGGTGGCAGAGAGATTAGCATTGTCTGTGTCTCTTTCCTGCTATCTAATGATCTTCTGTATGTTTGCATCCCAGAAATGATGCACCTAGGTTTCTCTGTTCCGTCCGGAAATAAGTTGTGTGAAACCGGGTTCCAACAACAAACTCTTTATTCAATTCAGTAAAGTAATAGTAACGGAACAACAGCCCAAGCCGCAGCAGTCCTTTATATATCGGCTTTCTCGCAACTTGTGGCCAATGACACCAGTTTAAGTGTTCCCGCCATCCGGCGGGCCAATCAGATTGGTTCTCTAATGGCCAATCCGAGAATGGCCTTTTCAGCCAGTCAGAATAGGGAACTTGGAGCCTACCAAGTTCCATACATAACATTCTCAACTGCAAAAATATTGAGACCTGATAGAAGTAATAACGGATAATAAAGAATGCATAGTTTAAGCTTGATTTTCGGTTTTTGATATCTCAGCATTCCAGTGTTGGGAGTGCAAGTTTACCCCAAATATAAATGAAACTGAAGATAGAACTTTCTCTATTTCAATCAGAATAGAGCTGGAAGGGACCTTGGAGGTCTTCTAGTCCAACTCCTTGCTCAAGCAGGACACTCTATACCAGTGATGGCAAACCTTTTCGAAGGTTGGCCTGGGTCTCAGGAAAAAAGAACGGAGCATAAGAAGGGCACACAGCACCCTCCTTGCTCCATTTTGGGGCCTTCCTAGCCTCAGAGTAACCTCTGAGGGGGGTGGTTTCTGCTCCCAGATGCTCAGGAAGGGGAATTCTAGCACAGCTGATTGTATGAACAGCTGGTTGTTGGGAGGGGAAAAAAAGAAATATTTTAAGGGATGAGCATCAGGCAGGTGGGGTGAGCAAGCATCGGGCGGATGGGGCGAGCAAGACAGCAGCAACTGGGTTGGAGGTGTGGCCAGCCAGAACTTACTACCATTTTGGTGAACCACGCCAAATCCTTGCTACCGGTTTGCCCAAACCAGTACGAACTAGCTGAATACCACCACTAGCATGCCTCCCTTATATGTGCACATGCTGCACATGTGTGCATGCATGCATACATACTTCCCCTGAGCATGTATGGCAGAGACTTGAGTACCAGCTGGCTGGCAGGTGGTGTGTGCGCATGGGCAGTGGAGCTGAGCTGGGTTAACAGTACTCATGCCCACAGAGAGGACTCTGCATGCCACCTATGGCACACATGCCATAGCTTTGCCACCACGGCTCTATACCATTTCAGGTAGGTGATTTTCCAGTCTTTTCTTAAAAACATCCAGTGATTAAGCATCTCTAACTTCTGAGAGCAAGGCTGTTCCAATGGTTAATTGTCCTCACTGTTTCTCCTTTCTTCTAGGTTACTTCCCTCTTTGATTAGTTTCCATCCATTGTTTCTTATCTTGCCTTGGAAAATAAGTTGACCCCCTCTTTTTTGTGGCAGCCCCTCAAATATTGGACTACTGTTATCATGTTCCCTTCTAGTTCTTCTTTTCTCTAGCCTGGCCATACCCAATTTCTGAACCATTCTACATATGTTTTTGTCTCAAGGCCCTTAATCATCTTATTTGCTCTTCTTTGCACTTCTTCCAAAATCTCAACATATTTTTAGTAATGTGGTGACCAAGACTGGATGCAGTATTCTAGGTGTGGATTTACTAAGGATTTATAAAGTGGCACTAATACCTCTCATGATTTTGATTCTATGACTTTTTATTCAACCAAGGATTGTATGAGCCTTTTTGGCTGCTGCCACACAATGCTGGCTCATTTTTTCCTTATGAAGCATGCTTAAGGAACATCATTTTCTCTTAATGAGTTTCTCTGCTTTTGAGACAATCCAGGAACATCCCACTCCCACAAAAAAAATGAGCTTTTTTCTATATGGGACCATATTCTGTTTTTCAAAAGTATTGGATGCTTGTTGTTAATTATCATCAAATTAAGGCCCACCAAACTACTATTTTTCAAGCCAGTTATAATTAACATGCCACTTTATTTTTTTTCTTTTTTCACCTAAATTAATTAATTGATCTTAAAACAATTTAATTAAGACCAAAATGTTTTTTTTTCTAAGATTCAAATCATCACACATTTGGAAACATAGATTCATCAACTTGATTTTGAGTTGCAGTGTCAATTATTTCAGGATTAGAAATTTTTTTTCCTTCTTATATTCTGAAGTGTTAAATTCAGGTACTGTTCTTGTGGCTCTTTGTTGATAGCTGTAATATTCCTGACAGGATTGCTATGTGTTTACATTAGTTCCACTTCAATGCCATTGATTAAAACAGTCAAGCCAAAAAACAAGAAGAGACATCTGGCATAGCATCATTTGATTTTTTTCCACCAAAAAAATAAAATAAAATAAAATAAAAAAGGCTATCATATATAAATTTCTACCATTTCAGTGGGAAAAGTTAAATGATGTCATTTGCTGAATATCTGTTCCCTGCATTTTTCCTAAGAATGAAGGTAAAGACCTATCGTGGCGCTGAAGCACCAAATGAATGAACAGATAAAATATTCAACATATTTGAAGTTTAAATGCTTGGTCCCTGAAGATTAATTGTCTTTACAATGGTTAGGAAATAGAAGACGGTTTTTGTGACACATTTTGTCATATCAGAATAATGCACAAGTTATCCTTCCCATCTTCTGTAGCTCCACTGTTTCGAACTTTTGTCCTGTCTGATTTCTCTAATCTCTTCAAATTACCATTACATGCATCAGCGTACTACTTTGCACCCTACGCTATATTGATTTGATGGATAGAGTAATCTACATGCTGATGACTGGTAATGAACAATGTTTGCAGCTAAAATATTAAACACTGCCTTATTAAGTTGTCTCTGTACCTTACTGTCTCAGTTCATTGTCCCATCTTATCGTAGTTCATTAGAAATATTAGAAGCTATGAGCTGTGTATGAAGAATATTTTTTTCAAAGAAACTGAAGTGGGTGTGGGTAAAATGAGAGTGATAAAGGAAATTAAATGTTATATTAAGAATGAGTGATCTGTACAATAGAATAAGTTCACCATGGTCTGTAAAGAGCAGAAATGAGGATTGAATCACAAATATGTGAAGGAAGAATGACTGGATTTGAGGAAAAGTAAGCCCCAAAAAGTGACTGCTGGATGGAGTTGATGTGACATATCTCAGAAAGATAGAGCTGAGAAGTTTAAAGAAATAAAAGATAGAATAAAGAATAAAATATAGAATAAAGATAAAAAAGACAGAAAAAAGATTAAAAAAAAGAATAAAAGAAGTAATAAAAGATAGAATTCTATATGGATGTGTTGAAAGCAATATTTTTTTGAAGTTTGACATTCTTGAAAAGGTATCTATTATGAATTATGTGTAAATTTAAACAATTTAAATTTAAAACATTATTTTTTAAAATAATAATTTATAGTCCTCTATTCTCTGCCTCCTGAGTCCCAGCTGATGAGCTGGGTCTTCTTTTGTTGCCATGCACAGGAGAACAGAGCTGGAAAGCAGGTTAGTGGGGTGGGGAGGGAATGGGATTTTGCAGTAACCTTCTCCCAGGAGTGAGGAAGGAATAGAGATTTTACAATATCCTTCCCCTGCCACGCCCACCAAGCCACACCCACAGAACCGGTAGTAAAATATTTTTTGAATCCCACCACTGTTTGCACCCTATACTCCTCTGAATTCCACACGTGACTGCAGAATGTTTTCAACATTTTTTTTTCAGCTACTAGATTTTTTTTGGGGGGGGGTGAAGAAAATTTCAAGGGTGAAATTGGTCCTAATAAATACTGGAGGCAAGGCTACAATCCAGGCAGTAATTTTAACTGCTCTCTTTGCTATAAAGACAGATGTTGATTCTATAAATGAACATAATCACAGTGTCCTTTGTGTATTTAATAATACTTACTATGAATAGCTATTTACAGAAAAGAAAAACTAACAGTCATTTGCCACACACAAATGCCAGTAAGCTACAAAGAATGATGAGATGGGCCACCCATTCTAGTAGTTAAAGCTATCATGTCAATAGGATACTGCTAATTCTAGAGATAAACATCATAATAGCAGTCTTTGTGGGATTGTTTTGTTATGAGAAAAACACTACTTAAATTAGAAACCAAAGCAATTTGAGATAGAAACAACAATGTGTGATTTTTCATGGTATATAATGACAGTGATCACTGGACTCCTCCCCAGAGGAACAGAGGGAAGTTCTGAAATCTACAAGATTACAGGTTATATACAGACAGTCCTCAACGTACAACCACAACTGAGCCCAATTTTTCCCGTACTGATTTTGCTTGTCAAAATCATTTGTCTCAAATTTGTCTCAAAAGGCGATCACATGACCCGTGGACACTGCAACCATCATAAATATGAATCAGTTGCCAAGGATCTGGATTTTGATCATGGGGCCATGGGGCAACTGCAGCGGTCATAAGTGTGAGAAATCACTTTTTTCAGTGATGTTGTAATTTTGAATGGTCACTAAATGACCTATTGTGAGTCGAGGACTACCTGTACCTACTGGAATTGATACTTATAAAAGCAATATACATTTATAACACAGTTCTATTGCAAGAAAGAAGGATCTGATAATAACACAGTATGTTGTAATCCTATTATGGGCAGACCTGGCATCTCTACTCTTCTAACAAGGCTCCAAGCTCACCCATCTCCATTAATACTAGCACACTTCTGACATATGTTTTATTGTACTAATATATTGATTCCCTTCATATCAGAGAAACACAACAATTGGTATTTTTTAAAAAAATATACATGTCTCCTTCATTTCCAGGGTCTTAACAGAAGAAGCCGGCATAGGTTGAAACAACTGTAATTATTTTGTTATTGTTGCAAGAGTGGAAATATATAAGTTTAAGTTTAGAAAGATGAGCGACCATGGTTGAGGAAGGAAGGAAATTGGCAAGCTTAGGTCAGTTGTTGAATATTTGAGAAAATGCTTACTCCACCAGAGCTAGGACTTTTAGGATATACAATCTACAGGCCGATTAACTCACTGAAAGCATTGCTGTTATAAAGATGCAATGCAATAAATCACCAGTCCAGATAAAAAAAAATTCTACTCCCCCTAAGTTTTCAATGTCAAATCATCATCGTACCATCATACTGTCTGTTCACTTGGAAACTGCCACCATTGCCTCAGTCATTCACTGTCTCCAGTGATACGTGGCTAATTGACATGTGAGCTTGCTTTGTTCTGCACTTTCTGATTTCTATCAGTGTGTCCCATCTCTCTCTCTTTAATGCTCGAGGTGAAATTTAGCCTCCAAACATTTTGGATGCCCTATTTTCTGTTTGGCACTATCTGCGTGGTGAACAGGCTTTTCTCTCTGTCACAGTGAAAAACAGCTTTGCTAAGGCTGATCAAGCAGTCGGTCCCATACACCTTCCAAATTTTGTGTCCTATTTGCTCAGGCTGACATATTTATTACTAGTTTCAGTCTTGCATGGTCAACTTATCTAATGTACTGTGTAGTGCAAAGCAGGAGGGAGAACTCAATAAAGCCAAGTCAAGAGTGCCAAGATGGTCCTTTGGGCTTTTGAACAGGGAAACATTGCAAGCGAAAGTGTGTTCCCCTGCAAAGCATTAACAATATGCCTGCCGATATTTCTCGCTAAGCAGGAAATTCAAGATTTTTTGGCTGTAAGATACTGAGAGGATTTATTCTTTACAATGGAAGATGGTTCCCTTAATACTTGCAGCCAAGTTATAAGCTCCAGTGATGGCTTTCCTGAAATAGTTGCCAATTAAGCAGAGATAAAAGGAGGTAAGATAAGAGATTCCGTATCCTGGGGACTTCAAAGAAAAATATACATTTTCATTTATAATCTTGTGGTGGGATAAAGTGTTGAGTCAGTTAAAAACTGGAAATACAGCATTGTAGTGTAAAGCTGTGATTGTAAACTTACTGCACTTACACATTTTTTGTTCTTGAAATTGTAAGGATTGCTTCCTAGCTAATAAATATATATATTGATTTTTTTGCTTGAAGATTGGCATATTTCCACATGAAGCTCTTTTAAAAAAAAAAAATCAGAATTGTTGAAAAAGCAGGTTGGATGAAATTTATAGCATGGTGGAGTTTAATGAAGATCTGAATGGAAGCTTTGAAGTGTTTGAATTCCTAAGCTGTACACCATTTGGTTCACTTGTTTGAACAGGTAGAACACTTCTAAAGTCTTGAGGCTATAGACGAATATGTTTGCTCCTTTTCAATGATGGTAGAGCACTTCAAATTGCACCTTGTATTGATTGTTCAGGTTAATTTTTCAAGGGAATAATAAACAGACTCTTGAGGCCAGAAATGTGGCCTGAAACAATGACATAACCAGAATAATTATTCTGTTTTCTTTAAACACAGTGGAATGGTAAGCCTGTGACCCATTTAGATAATGAAATGTAATACAGGACCAATCCTTTCAGCACAAGTGTATCGATGTTTGGATGAGTTTAAGGTAGACTGTGGCCATTAGTTAATAGAAGTGATGAAGCCATGGATAAACAGTCTGCAAAATAATAATTTATTAAATTTATATGCTGCCTGACTCCCAGAAACTGTGGAATGATACTTCTTGGTTGTAGAATGATCCAACTGGTAACAAATCTGTAGGAATTTTACAATTCTATGTATCAATTACAAAACCAGAGAATTCCACCCTCCAGTTTATATGTCTTCAAAGTACTTTTTCCTCTGTGGATCTTATCGCAATCTGTATCATTATCCTCTCATCCAGGACTGTCGAACTGGCCGCCTGCAGCCTGATATATCAGACATGGGTCATGCCCACTCTGGCTCTGCAAAGACAAAAATGTTGCGATATGTCATGATCCGGCCCATGACGGGATCAAATTTGACACCCGTGCTAATCAAACTTTTGTGTGTATGCCTTCACGTTAATGCAGTTTTCCTGACAACATTTTCAAAGATAGTTTTCCATTGCTTTATTTCTAGGGACAAGAGACTAGTATCCACCTGGCTTCGTGTATAAACTGATGTAGTGACGAAAGTGCTGTCTTGAATCCAGTAGACTGAATATTAGGCCTGACTTAGGCATGAATCTGGCTATGTGACTTTGGCTCAATTATTCTCTCTCAGTCCAACCTATCTCTCAGGCTTATTGTTGTAGGGAAAGATAGGAGACAGGAGTATTGTGTATGTTCATGGTCTTAAATTTTACATATAAAGAAAGAGCAGGATAAAATACAATTAGAACTCACAATCTCCTCATTTTTAATCTTAACCCTACATGACGCCAGCTTTCTTTAATGAATCTAATATACTGAAAGTAAAAATACCAGGATGCAGTTGCGAATATAATGAAAAGATTCACCTGTTCTATTCAGTGCTTATAATTTGCTATCTCAAGAGCAACAGTAAAGGCTAGGTCCCACTGGCCGACGGACGCAAAATGTATACATAAAGGACACAGCGGATGAGCAAAATTTCGGGGGTGGCTCCATCCGTTGTCATCCGCTTCAAAAAGTGGTGAAAAATGCATAAACAGAATGGAAAAACAATTGGAAAAGAACAAACGTGGTAGTATGTAGTGGGATGTTAAAGCGATGTTCATAGAAGCCTAGCGGATGACAGTGGATGAGTGAATGCATCACATATGCCTAAAGGAAAGAAAGGGGATGCCCGCACGGATGTATATCAGATGCAAACACATCCTTCTATTTCCGTTGCTACTAATAATGTATCGACGTTCCATGTACCTTTCTTCCTCCCTCTTTCTGTTTTCAGCTGCAGCGGATATGAGTTCGAGGATGCCCAGAGATGCAGAGAGGATACAGCAGACGTTTAACGGATGATAAATGGGCATAGAACGTTTGTGCTTGTATGTCGCAGATTTACATCGTACACGCAGAAATTCATCCGTTCACAAAGTTTGTGCAGCTCAAAACTTCTTGCACGGATGAAATCGCAGTGGACGGATCCTCGACGGATAGACGTATGAAACACGTATGCAATGAGTACACGACAGCATGCATATGCATAGCGTTTTCCAACGGATGGCAAGCTTTTTTAAACATTTTACATCCTCTTTGCATCCATAAGTGCAGTGGGACAGGAGCCTTAAGGGTGAGGGAGAAGAATAACCCCTACAATTCTTTACCTAAGCATCTGGTGGATTGAATTGCTGGATTGAAAGACATGATGCAATCCCATTCTTCAGCTTCTTTCTTGATTGTGTGAGGTGTCTGTGCTCCACTTTGTGAAGTGGTTTCCAAGGGCCATCAACACTGTTTCTACAGAGAAGCCATGGATAACTTTAATGGGGTGAGAAAGGCAAGCCACTTAACGCAAGCACTGCTGGCAAATGAATTTCTTATTAAGTGCTGCTGAGAGGCTCAGAGTGTTAAGATAACTGGGCATTGGATCAGCAGCATTGGGATAAAGTTTATTCTTCAATTATTCCGAGATGCTGACTGACATGATTTTATCCCAACACCTCATTCTCCTTATGAAAAAGAGGCTGTGTGTAAATGAATGCACATTCTCAGTGTGTAAAGAGCGTGTTCTGAATATTCCAGGCATTTGGCAGGCATTACGTTTGTAATCTTAAATATAGAAATAGCCATCAGTACGGGTTCCACATTGAAAAAGGGGCAGAAGGTTCAAAACTGATATTTTGCCTAAAATTATCTTACAAACCTATTGCTGATGGGTTTTTTTGGGAGGGGGTGGCAGGGCTGGGGAAAAGAATTGGGAAAGTTCTTAACTAACTGCTACAAACGAAGTCTAAAATCTTGTGGTCCTGCAACACACTGGGTGGATATTTTGCAAGGAGAAATTCCAGTGTCATACAATGGCACCTCTCCTTAGCACAGGGATGTCAAACTTGATTTCATTGAGGGCTGCATCAAGGTTGTGTTTGACCTTGGAGGTGGAGGGGCATAGCCAGGGTGAGCCTGGACAGCTCCACATAATTCGTGTGATCAAATGCCACTTTCGCTATTAGTTTGTTTTGCTAGCACTCTCCCAGTGAAAACAGAGCTTGTGAGGACTGTGTGCTTCCTCCCAGGCTCCATTTTCAGCTGTGACAGCCTACTGCACCATTCTGCCAGTGAAAATGGGCTCCGTTTTTCCTGGCAGAGGGCTGCAAGAGGCCATTGCATCTGAAAATAGAGGCCGGGAGCTCCTGAGCTCCGTTTTTGCTGGCAGAGGCCCTATGGGCCAGTCCTTTGCTGTTTCCAGGACAGCCACGCAGGCCAGCTCTAAGCACCATGCAGGCCGGATCCAGGGGTGGGATTCAACCAGTGTTCCTTCCGGTTCAGTGACTATGTTTTGTGTGCATGCACACCTGACGCGCGCTGTGCTCATATGTAAAAAAAATCAGCTGTGCCACCCAGACAACTGAAAAGCACTGCATGCAGAGGCGCAGTGTTTGAAAAGCCTCTTTTTCCCTGCTTTTTCATCCTCAGCTGTGCTGTGCAAAGCAGCTGAGGTTGAAAAAGCAGGAAATAAAGGACAGGTAAGAGTTCGGGCAGGCGAGTTGGCCAAACAGTAGCAAACACAGAACCGGTTCTGCTGCTCTTCAGAGTTACTGGTTCTATAGAACTGGGCAGAATCGGTAGCATCCCACTCGTGGCAGGATCCAGTCCTCAGGCCTTGAGTTTGATACCTCTGGCTTAGCAACATCAACAACAAGCAAACTGTATCATAAGAAATAAAACCCATCCCTGCCATAACCATAAACTTTTTTGGCTAAGCCAAATGGATCACAAAAGATTAATATTCCCTGACTGGGATCTTTGTTGAAGATTGGCAGGCAAATCTCCCTGGGAGGTGATTTCCAATGCTCCCAAGTCACTTGATCCCACTTGCCCTCTATGAATCTGGTAGCTATTACCTGATGACTTCTGCTACAGATCTTAAGTCAGCTTCATGTGAGTTTAGGCAAGCAGATTCTAATGTCAGCTTCGTCTGAGTTTGTGCAGTTCTCCAGATATCCTGAACACAAGTGGCAGGAAGCAATCTTGAGAAAGAAAATTGTCCTAGTGTATCATGTTGTTCCCACAGTAGCCAATTGGGTGATGATGTAAAGCTCACAAAAAGAATTTTGACAAGCTCATCACGGTACCTTTCAAGTCACATTCTCTAGAACCAGTTTCAGTGGTTTTCCACTGGGGAGGAATACAATGTTATCAACTTTTCTTGCTGCATAGCATCAGCCTTTCTAACAACACCAGTTTAATCTCTTTGAGCACAGCGAGAACTTTATCAGAGTAGACAGAGGCATACTGTCAATGCCTACTGGATTGCTCTGACTGTAAGCCTGGTTACAGCAGCAGTTGGGCCTAAATGCCTACAAATCAAATCAGGCCAGTGATGAAATCAGTTTTCTTCAATCCATCAGATATAATCCTCATCTTGGTTTGAGCCTGCATGACTCACACTGAAAAATCCGAAGGGTTACACCCTTTCCTTCTAAGACAGAAAGGGAACATTAGGAAGTATAGAATAACTCTAAAGCCACTACGAAACAGTAGTAGATTCTGAGAAGCTGTCAACACAAAACACATCTCTGTAATAGAAGGCTGAAATCTTATTTCAATTTTCCCCAGGTTTTTTTTTTCTTTCTTATTATATCACTGGCATAACTATTTTTTCCTGCTACAGATCATATTTCCTTGTTATGCCTTATTGTAGGATTTAATTGAAGCATGGATAGTCCAAAGAAATTTCTGTTTTTATATATGTACACAAACACATATTTCTTTGGCAATATAGTAAAACTAGCATTACTTAGCCAAGGTATGTGTATACATGCATATGTACATTGTATATATATACATATATTTATATGTATGTGCTGTTCAGCTTCCTTCGGGTATTATCCCACGTCATTGTAGTGCTTTTAAAGTTGTAGCAAAG
>BHFT01061923.1:0-14280 GCA_004320025.1 Laticauda laticaudata
CCCCCCCCCCACGCTTGGGGCTCATCTCTGGTTCCAGCAGGAGGAGAGTTTGGGGATAAAATCCCGTAATCTCGTGACTGTGCCAGGCACCGCCAGCTGGGGGGGTCGGCCCTGCAGGGGCCCAGAGTGCATGCTGGGAAAGACGCGGGGTGCCGTGGGGCCCTCCTCCGTTTCCCCTGCCCCTCGGGTGGCCTCCGCTGGGTTTCCCCGATGCTCCCCACCTCCCAAGGGAGTCCGGGGGGGGGCGCAATCTTTCCAACTCCCAGACGGAATGAAAAGGCGGCAAGTGTCCCTCAGCTGCACCTCCTTTCCGTCACCTCCGGGTCGTGGGAAAGGTCCGTCCAGGCACCTGGGTTTCCCCTTGGGGGGGTCAGGCTTAGCGGACTTCAGTTCCCAGCATCCCCCAACCAGCCTGGGGATTTCTGGAAGTCCACCCCTCTTAAAGCGGCTAAGTTGGGACCTCCCTGCCCCGGAGGGCCCGGCCCTCCTCCTCCGAGGCTCCCCTTGGGGAATTTGGCCCCAGGGCCCAGGCGCATCACCCTGGCTGCCCGCCCCATCCCAGGTGTCCGAGGGGCCCCGAACCGCTTTCTCCAGAACAGCCCAGCCAGGCTGGGTTGTGCTTCAAGGGCGCGTGTTGTGTCCTTAGCGATGCAACAGAAGCGAGGGGTTGGGATTACCTGGTGGTGCCCCATCCGAGCAAACCTGGGACCCTGCCTGGCCGCCTGCTTTTCAAGGGAGGATTTGTTTTCCTTGCGAAGAAGGTTTGCCATGACCCAAAGGCAACAGATCTCGGGGGCTGGCTGGAGGTCTGGGACACCTCTGGGCCCCCAGCCAGAGGCCCTCGCTCTCCCCCAGATCAAGGAGGACTAAGAGGAATTTCCTGACAGGGAGAGCAATGGCTGCTTCCCGTCAGAAGTTGTGCGGGCTCCATCACTGGAAGTCTCGAAGAAGAGACTGGACAACCATTTGAAGTGGTGTCGGGTTTCCTGCCTAGGAAGGGGGTTGGACTAGAAGACCTCTAAGATCCATGTTCTCCATCCCTTTTCCAGCCAGGCTGCCCGTCCCTTCTTGCAGCCCCTTCCCCAGACTTCAGGGGGGTTCTGGAGCGCCGTCTCCGCTGCCCCTGGCGCCGCGAGCCTTCCTCGGGGCCGGACTTCTGTCGGGGCAGCCCCCCCAGCCCGCTCAAGGTGGACGAAGGAGGGCGGCTCTCCGGAGCGAGGAAGCTGGCAGGCCGCAGGGCTCCGGTGGGGACCAGCCGCGCCTCCGTCCCAGAGTTTCTCCTTTCTCTGCATTTGTCACTTAGTCCGAGTTCTATAGTGGCATTTTTAAACTATTTAACTTACTAAATATTTTAGGTAGGTTTTAAAGTAGGTATTATTATTGTTATTATTGTTATTATTATTATTATATACTCTGTAGTGTGATTGTGATGTGAAATTTGGGGCACTGCTGGAGTAGCTTTCAAATTTCATTGTATTCGTGGAATGCAATGACAGAAAAGGTATTCTATTCTATTCTATATTCTATTCTATATTCTATTCTATATTCTATGCTATTCCTATATTCTATTCTACATTCTATTCTATTCCATTCTATTCTATTCTATTCTATTCTATATTCTATTCTATTCTATTCTATATTCTATTCTCTTCCTATATTCTTTTGTATTCTATTCTATTCTTTTTATCCACTTGAAGATGCGTGGGAAATGGAGTGGGCATCCATTTGACTGGGGACGCCATGTAAGGGTGCTGCCTTGGGCAGAGGGCTGGACTAGAAGACCTCCGAGGCCCCTTCCAGTCCCAAGGTTCTTTCTGGCAGTTGAAGTCCAGGTATCTTCCAGTGTAGGAGGTCTCCAAAGGTGGCAAGTTTAAGGCTTGTGGACCAACTTCCAGAATTTCCCAGCCCCAGTTCTGGGAGTTGAAGTCCACAGGTCTTAAAAGCTGCCCAGTTTGGAGACCCCTGTCCCAGTGGCTGCTGGAACCCCAAGATTCAGGATGCCTGCTGGGTGCCCCAGGCTCCTGGTGACACCCACCCACCCACCCAGGCACACCCTTTCCCCTTATTCTAGCCTCTGCTTGGAGATAAGGCTG
Organism: Laticauda laticaudata; assembly: GCA_004320025.1. Classification (NCBI taxonomy): domain Eukaryota; kingdom Metazoa; phylum Chordata; class Lepidosauria; order Squamata; family Elapidae; genus Laticauda; species Laticauda laticaudata. The sequence continues at coordinate 2,094 of BHFT01061923.1, forward strand.
CTTCTGCCCCTGGAGGGGTCATGAGAAGAATTGAAAAACCACAAATAAGCTGAATAATGCTCGGTGAGAAATGTGCAGATATCGAGCAATTGAACTTTTTTTAAAAAAAGACTCTTCCTCCTGGGAACATGCCATTTTCTCTGGAAAATGATGAAATGGAGGCCCTGTTTCAGCTTGGCTTCTCCAACCTGGTGTGTGGGGGGGGGGCGGCTTCCCAGCACCTCCAGCTCCACCACAGCTCTCACCCTGCTCTCCCAGCTCCATCCCTTATCTCCTGCAGCTGCCCCCTCCCCTTAATTCATTTTTCCACCGCTGTCAGCAAGATCAAAGGTGAAGGCCAGAGGCTTGGTAAAGATTCCTCCGGCAAGAGATTGCTGACCCCACAGAGGGGCAGCCTTGGACATCTGACCGCTGAGTCTTGGCTGATCCCAGAAGCTGGGAGCCCCTCTTGGCGCTCCTCTGCACACACACGCATACCCGGCTCCCAGGTTGATTGGTGCTGCCTTGATGAGGCAGAAAAGCAGCCCATCCCCCAAATAGAGGCTGTCTGCCCTTATCAAGGGGGCTGGCAGAGAATGGGGACTTTCTGGATCAGGGCGCTCCAACCTTGGCCCCTTTAAGGCTTGGGACTTCAACTCCCAGCAAAGCTGGCTGAGGAACTCTGGGACTTGAAGTCCACAAGTCTTAAAGGGGCCAAGGTTGGAGAGCCCTGTTCTGGAGGGCAGAAAGCTGCAGGAAACCAAGGAAGAGACAGCCCTGGAAGGTGGGGTGCCCTCTTTCCCGAAATAAAACCACCCCCAAAACTCAGTTGCATCACCTCCCTGGACCTGAGGTTTTGAAACCCCTCTCCTTTGAGAAAGCTGCACAGACTATATCCTCACTGGTGCCCAGTTATTTATGTTTTAAGAAATAAAAATTAATGGGGGGCAGGTAGATACCTGGAGATTGAAGGAGGATGTTGCAAGACAAGGCTGCTGAGGTTGGAAAGAAAATTATTCAAGGCCCAAAGACGCAACTTCTGTTGCAACACCGTGAAGCAACATGAAAAAGAACAATGCACAAACCCCGGACTAAATGCGGTGCGCCATCAAACTGAAAATTCAGCCAGAAGCCTCTAAAGGGAGAAGGTGCGCTAAAGGTGGCCTTACAAGGCCTTATAAAGCGGTGTTAGTACCTCACACGATCTTGATCCTCTCCGTTAAGAGCCGCCGCCTTATATCCTCCTCGACAGAGAACGTCTTATGATGACTTTTATTGATGTCCTGCCTTTATTATGTTTTGTAAACCAAGGTCCTAAAATTGCCAAGGTTGGAGACCCCTGTTATAAACAACTCAAGCTCCCCAAGGCACCTCCCTCCTCCACCCTGTGAGGTAGGCTGGGCTGAGAGAGAGGCACTGGCCCAAAGTCACCCAGCCGGCCTTCGTGCCCAAGGCAGGACTCGAACTCACCGTCTCCCGGTTTCTAGCTGGGTGCCACAAATAAACCAATACACCCTCCCTTTTGACCAGTAAAATGTGCTTGCCCTGGGGATGGGGAGCCCGTGGGCATGGTGGTAGAGCCTCCCCACAGCTCAGGATCAAGCCCATCGGTGCATGTGGCGAGGCTCATGGGCTGAGCAAGGGGTCCTGCTGGTCACTCCTTAGGATCGCCTCAGGATGGCATCCAGGAATGGGGGGTGGTCCCACAGCCATTCTGTATACAGTTGATGTTGAACCCCCCCCAGGAAGGCTCGACCTGTTCCCCCCCACAAGCAGCACCCCACTTTTAAGAAAGCCCCCCGACTCCAAATCTCCAGCCCCCCCCTTCCAGGGTGCCCTAAATTGCATCGTCTTTTGTCATTGTNCCCCCCCCCCGAAGTAATTGGGAGCAATTGGAATCTCAGCCAGATCCTTGTTTCTGGAAAACAGCCTTCCCAGGTTTTGCTCACCTTGCACCTCGGATGCCTGCAAATGGAGCCCCCTGTTCAGGGAGGGGAGGAGCTCAAGGGCACAAATAAAATGGGAAGCCTTGGGGGGGGGTGCTCCAGAAGACACCCCAGGAGTGAAAATTAGGGGGTGGTTTAAAATCAGGTGTAAAATTACACGGGCTATGACAGGATGGCCCCTTTCCAGGAAGCAAACGTCCCTGGCTGAATGTCTCCGTGGAGCCTGTGTTTATTCGGTGCGCCTGTTTTGGCTTTCTGGACTTCTAGGCGAAATGCGCTTATTCTGCATGTATATTTTTGCTTTTTTAAATATTTGTTTTAAAATTCCAGGCTTCCAAGCAGGGAGAGTGCAGAAGAGGGGTGGGACGGTGCGAGCGAAGGGCAAGGAGGGGAAATGGACCAACATTGCAAAACAACAGCAGGAAAACAGAGGAAAACCTCTGCAAGGGGCAGCTCTCTCTCTCTCTCTCTCTCACACACACACACACACACACACACACACACACAGNTCTCTCTCTCTCTCTCTCACACACACACACACACACACACACACACACACACACAGAGCGGGCTTGTTTTCCAGGGGGCTCTTTTCTGCCCCATCTATAGAAATCAGCCTTCCTTCCGACAGCAACTGACCCACAACCAGAATCTGCACATTCTCCCTTCTCTCCCCCCCCCAAAAAACACACTTTGAAGCCTTTCAGAGTCTCCAGCCCGGCCCCGGGGTCAAAGGGCAACTGACCCGGGGCTTTCAGATGCAAATGTGGGCAGGGAAGCGTGTGCTGGGCAGGGCATTTGTGTGTGGGGGTGGGTGTAGATACACCCAGGCACCCATACCTGCTTGTCTTCCAGAAACTATTGGCAAGGGGCTCTCCAGGAGGGGAGGGGAGCGAGGGGGCACCCCATCCCTCAAGTTTCACCTTTCTGTGAATTATATTTATTTTATTTTTTTATTAGTATTTTATTTTTTTATGTTATTTTAAGAGTATTTTATTTTATTAGTATTTATGTTTATTACTATTATTTATTTATATTTAATTTGTTGACTGCCTCCCAAAGCCCCCAGCTGGAATCAGCTGAACACAGAGCCCCACTTTTCTGAGGGCTGCGTCCATACAAGACCCAGGGAGCTTGGAGATCATCTAGCCCAACCCCCTTCTCAGGCAGGAGTCCCTCGACTATTCCAGACAAAGGGCAGTCCAGGCTCTTCTTCAAAACCTTCTCTCCTCCATGAGTTTCCATCCATTGTTGCTTCTTCTCCTGCCTTCAGGGGCTTTGGAGGATAGCTGGACCCCCTCCTCGTCTTTGGGGCAGCCCCTCAAGTATTGGAATCCTGCTCTCATGCCCCCCGGCCCCCTCCTCCTTTCCTCCAGACTGGCCAAACCCAACTCTGCACNCTCAAGTATTGGAATCCTGCTCTCATGCCCCCCCCGGCCCCCTCCTCCTTTCCTCCAGACTGGCCAAACCCAACTCTGCACCCAGCTCTTGCTGCCTCTTGGCTGGCCTACCTCGCAGGTTGGTCGCGAGTCTGAAGGAGGCAGGCAGGGAAGGATTAGGCCGGAAATCCCCCAGTGAAGATGGGGACCCCCACCAAGGGCCCCCTACTGACACTGGGGGGAGGCTTCTTTGTGGTCCCCCCCAAACTCTGCCTCCAGCCCCCCTCCTCCCCTCCCACCCTCCCCAGATGGATCATCATTTGCATAAATCTGGAGGGGACTTGGCCCCTCCCTGCCAGGCTCTGCTGCCCCCTCCCCTTCTCCCCCTCCCCCGGGGGGCCTTTTGGCTCTGCAAACACACCAGCCAGGCTGCCCCCCCAGCCCCTCCCCCAGGTTTCCCAGGGGAAGGGGGCTCCCCCCCTCCCCGCCCAGTGACAGGCTGGCTGGGAGAGTTGACCCCCAGGTTTAAGGTCAGGGCCTCTCCCCCAGCCCCCTTTCAGATGCAAATGGAGGGCAGGGCGCTTTGTGCCAGGAGGTCAAGCATGGGAGGGAGGGGGCTGCCTGTCTTTCAGAGCCAGGCCGGAGGAGGGATGCCCCCAGGGAAAAGAGCCCCCTCCTGGCATGGGGCTCTCCCACCAAGCCCCCCCCAAATAGCTAGCCTGTCTTTGTGTGTGTGTGTGTGTACCACATGGATACACGCAACAGCCTTCCTCTGGGCTGGACTCTTAACTACTTAAGCAAATTTAACTCTCTCCCATTACTAAAGCATTGACTGATTGACTGATTGATTGACTGATTGATTGACTGATTGATTGGCCGGCTGAGGGGCACTTAGCCAGGTTCAATATCCCTGGCTGGATTCGCACCAGGCTCCGTGGTGCCTCAGCCTTCCAGCTCTGGGCCTTCCATTATTCCCTTTTCAAGCCAGAGCCCCTCAGCGAAAAGGAGGGGTAGACTGCCCCCAGAGAGGGAGGCTCTACCAGTCATTTGTCTCCCGGTTTACAGGTGGTCCTCGACTTATGGAGCCCCCAAATTTCTGCTGCTAAGAGAAACATTTGTTAAGTGAGTTTTCCTCCATTTTACGGCCTTTCTTGCCATGGTTGTTAAATGAATTATTGCAGTCATGAAGTAAGTGACACGGTCATTAAGTGAATCTGGCTTCCCTACCAACTATGCTTGTCAGAAGGTTGCAAAGGGGGGGTCACGTGACCCCCCCAGGATGCTGCGACTGTCGTAAACGTGAGTCAGTTGCTGAGGGTTTGAATTTGGATCATGCGACTGGGGGGAAGGCTGCAATGGTCGTAAGTGTGAACAACGGTCATAAGTCACTATTTTCCGTGTCATTGTAGCTTCAAACGGGCAGAATGAACGTTTATAAGTGGAGGACCTGCAGGGAGTCCAGGCGTCGGCTGTGCCAGGGCTGGGGGGGCACTCAGGGTGGGCACCGACCCAGAGGCTTCGCCCTTCTCCACCCATTGAGCTGCCAGCCAAGGGCCACCAGGCTCGGTGCCGCTTTGCCTCCTTCCCTCCCGCTTTTTTCCTTCCATTCGCAGCTGCCTGCGAGAGAGTCCGCCCTGCTGAAAACGGGGAAACCGAGGCAGGACTGACCCCGCTGGAGCAGGCCAGACCTGGCTTGGGGCCGAATCCCGGGGGGTCATTGTGCAGAGCCAGCCCATGAAAACATCCTGGGGGAACCCAGACATGTTGTTTGCCCATCAATCTGCCCGGCTGGTGGTGGGCAGCCCCTCTGCCCCCTGCAGAAGGTTCTGGAGACAGGCGCCCCTTAGTCCAGAAGGGGGGGCTGGCCGTGGGGTGGGGGGCAGCTGCTCCGGCCTGCAAAGGCCTCGGAGGACCCTGAAAGGATGGGACAGACTTGGGTCTCAGGTGGGAGGCGTTGGGGGCTGTTCCTTCTTCCAGGTGGCTGCTCAGCTTCTGAACGTTTCCTCACCAGACTCGGCATCATCATCAGTGGGACTTCAAGAAAGGGCCTGGCCCACAAACCATATCGATTTGAATCTGGACTAGAGGTCTTCTAGTCCGGCCCCTCTAGACCCTCTACCATTTCAGACAATTGGCTGTCCAGTCACTTCTTCTCCCCCCCACCCACCCCCGGTGATGGAGCTACCACAACTTCTGGTGGCAGGCAGGTCCACCGGTTAATTGTCCTCCCTGTTAGGAAGCTTCTCCCTCATCCTCTCCTTGATCAGTTTCCACCCATTGTTTCTTCCCTTCTGGTGCTTTGGAGAACGAGTGAGCCCCTCTTCTTTGGGGCAGCCCCTCAAACACTGGAAGGCTGCTATCATGCCAGCCCTAATTCTTCTTTCCTTGAGACTCGCCAGACCCAAATCCTGCAGCCCTTCTGTCTACATGTCCTCCAAGGCACATTGTGAAGAATTGTAAGGTGAAAGGGGCCTCTGAGATCATCCAATCTAGCCTGCCCTTTCCCACTTTACCTGGGGCTCCTTGTGTGGGGGTGGGTGGGAGGGGTGTTGTGCCTCTTTTGGGTGAAGGGTCCCCTCTGGAAAAAACGCGTCCTCTGTTTCGCTTGGTGGGGCATTTTTGTCAGCACATTTTCAGCCTGGCCGTGTTTCCTATAATAAACTACTAAATCAATTTATGGGTTTTCTGCTTACTATTTCTTTGACTGCCCTGGAAGATAAAATGCATAATTAGATCGGAGGAAAGGGGGAAGGCTGTATTTTTACCACTGACGGGATTGTTTTAAAGGTTGCCATGAAATTTTAAAACTCTCCCATCCGTCTCCTGGTGCAGCCAAGCTAAATTCCTCCACTGTCTAATTGTTTGTCTTTCCCATGATTTAATTTCTCATCTGCTCTGTCTTTAATACTGGCTTCTAAATTATTCAGAATCTGAGCTGCCTCTGACGTTCATCGGCTAACTTTCTCTGCCTCCACCAAGCCCGTTGCTCCCCTTTTTACTAATATTGTGGTTCCCATCTTGATCAGAGGTGGGATTCAGCCGGTTCTGACCAGTTCTGGAGAACCAGTAGGGGAAATTTTGAGTACTTTGAGAACCGGCCAATCCCACCTCTGACTGGCCCACAGAGAAGGGAGCTGGAAAGCAGGTAAGCGGGGTGGGAAGGGAAGGGGGATTTTGCAGCATGTCCTTCCCCTGCCAAGCCAGGCCCGGGAGTAAAATAATTTGAATCCCACCACGGATCTTGATCCCGGGTCCATGTCTGGGCCTCTTATTTGGAGACAGCACCTCCCCCCCCCAAGAGAAACTCCTCCTGATGGTCTCCAGGCATAGATCATAGATCCCCATCTTCCCCAACTGGTGGATGATGGTGCAAACTGCCACCCAAACACCTGAAGGCCTCAGGAAGGCTGGACCAGGGTCTCTGCTTGCCTGGGGAGAGCTCAGGGTTCGCCCCGCTTAGACCAAGAGAGCCTCCTTTATTTCTTAATATTATGAATATTTGATGCCTCCCTGTGACAGGCTCACCAAGCTGACGAAAACATAACCATCCCTAAAAGCCTCTTAAAAGATTTAGAACAATAATAAACTCAGTCAAAATCATTTTCAAAGGTTTTTTAGTTTTTGTTTTTTAAAAATGGCCTTTATTTCGAAACACAAATCAAAGTGTTTTGTTCTTTGATGTGGGGGGGGAGAGGGTTACATGACATCCTGAATCCTTTTGTCTGTGTGTGTGTGGAAGGGTTGTTCTTCCTGCCAACATCCCCTCTGACAATGGTTTCCTGGGGGGCAAGATGTGTCCCTTGGGCCTCCTCCTCACCTGCACATCTGGTCTGGGGAGGGAGCGTTTTTCTCAGGGACATTTAGAGGAGGAGGATGGTCGGCTGTGGGGAAGCTCCTTCCTGGCACATTGGGACGATGTGGGCTCCCCGCCATCAGTGACTGGTCCTGGTTGGTTTCTCACCATGGGTGGAGGGGTGTGGTGAGGGGAAGCAGGACAAGAAGCAACGCATGGAAACTGCTCAAGGAGAGAAGCAGCCCAGAAAGGAGGACAAATGTCCTGACAGTGAGAACAACTCTGAGTTGTTCTCAGTTGCCTCCAGAAGTTGTGGGTGCCCCCAACACTGGAGGCTTCTAAGAGGAGATGAGACGCTCATTTGTCTGGAATGGTATCGGGCTCCTGCTTTGGCAAGGGGCTGGACTAGAAGATCTCCAAGGTCCCTTCCAACTCTGCCATTCTATTACTTAAAGGTTTGGTCCTGGGTCCAGAGCTCCTAAAGGTTTTGAGTAAATGTTGGGACTCAGAAAGAGTGCAGAGAAGAGCAACAAAGAGGATAAAACACATGAAGAGTGGTTGCAGGAAGCGGACATGGCTGGTCTAGGGAAGAGGAGGGACGGGGTGGGGGGGGGACGGGAGAGCAGCCTTCCAGGATCTGAGGGGCTGCCCCAAAGAAGAGGAAGGGGTCCAGCTACCCTCCAAAGCCCCTGAGGGCAGGGCGAGAAGCAGCAACAGATGGAAACTCATCCAGGAGAGAAGCAACCTGGAACTAAGGGGCAATTTCCTGACAGGGAGAACAAATCACCCGTGGGACCTCAGAAGATCAGCTCGGTTCCACAGGATCTCCCTGGATTCCAGCTGAAAGATCTTTGAGGGATCAGGGCTGTAGCCTTCTTCACTTTGGCAGAGAAAGAGGAGAAGGGACTCCGGACCGTGGAGAGGAAGGAAGAAGAGCTGGGTCCACATGGACCACATCCCCTTCCCAAGCGACAAGGGGGGAGGCAGAGCTGGAGTCCAGGACAAGCAGGAAGCCTGTGCAAGCGGCTCAGGGCCTTCCCCAGTTCGCCTGGGAATGGCCAGCACCATCCAACTGGCAGGTCCTGTGCTGGAGCCACTCTCAGTCAAAGGAGTTTTGGTCCCAAGCAGGAGACCCCACACCATCCCTGACAGGTGGCAGTCCAGCCTCTTCCTGAAAGCTTCCAGGGATGAAGCTCCCACACCTTCCGAAGGCAACTCCAGTTCCGCCAGTTGACTGTTCTCCCTCTCAGAAAGTTTCTGATATTCTGTTATTCTGATTATTTCATGCCGTTTATGGCTGCTGCTGTGATTGAGCAATTAGTTTGCAGGCAGAACAGTTTGCATCCTGGGCTTGTGGGTCCTCCCATCACTGGAGGCTTTGGGAAATGGCCTGGAAAACCCTTTGACCAGGGTGGTGTGCCTTGCCCAGGGGTTGGACTAGGTGACCTCTGGGGCATCTTGCAGCCCTGGGATTCTATGACATCTCCCTCTCTGGCATTTCCTGGCAGGGGCATCCGAGGACCCCAGCGCTGCACTGGAGAAAGCTTCCTGGATTTTGCAAGCCTGCAGCATGGCCCACAGGAGCTCCTGGGACCCAGAGGGGGTCCCGGACAGGTACTGAGGGGCTGGGGGGGACTGGCTGGCCTTCAGCATGGGATTTGGGGCTGGGTCATCACAGAAGGGAGAGCAGGAGGTGGGCCAGGAGGAAGACCCGGAGAGGAAGGGGCTCTTGGCATCCAAACCTTCTCTGGAGGAATCCAGTTAGCCAAGTGAGGGACTTTCTCCATAAAACTGTCGGCTTTCAGGCAAAGTGGCCTGGGGAATTCTGGGAGTGGAAGTCTGTGAAGGTATTGAGATTGAATAGCTGATGCAATGAGGATGAGTCAGCAGTTTATTGCCCTTTGAAGACTGAGCTTGGGTCAGCAGTGGTATTGCCACTTTAAGAAGTTGTCTATATGAGAGAGGCCATGAGAGGACGTATCTCTCTCTCCTCGGTTCCACCTCCATTGTAGTTCTCCGTGCAAAGTAATGAAGATTGATTGCTTGCCTGGAATGTGCCTGACACATAGATGTATGTATACAGCAGTCTTGTATATAGACCACTGTTAAAAACAAAGCCTCTGTGTGCTGTGTTGTGCTTCTGGGTTGTCCCACAATAGTAGTCACGCTGCAAACACTCTGACAAATTCCACCAGTCTTCAAGCCGGCTGGGGAATTCTGGGAGTTGAAGTCCACCAGCCTTAAAGTGCCTGCTTCCTTTTCAGTTCCCTGCAACTGACAGGCTCGGAGGTGGAAGCCAAGCAGGGGCTGCGGGAATGCATCGGGCACCTGCAGGCCGAGCAGAGGTCGCTGAAGCTGCCCGCCCACCCTCCACCTCTGGGCCTGGGCACCGTGGCCAGCAGGCTCAGCGTGGGCATTGCAGCCAAGGTAACGGAGGGCCGGAAGGCCCTGGAGGAGGCGCTTCCCGGCTCGGCCACCCCGCCCCGGATGCCGAAGGGCCAGTTGCTGCGGGAGTTGTACAACACCCGGGTGAGTCTGCGAGGAAGGGGCAGAGGGTGGGGAAAGGGAGATTGACTGTGGGTTCCTAGCAAGCGAGAGCAAAATGTGGCAGTCCGAGTGCTCCCGCCGGCCAGCCACAGGTGGCCCTTTTCCCGTCCTCCTCCATTCCAGGCAGATTTTGCTTCTCTCTCTCACCTGTTTTCATGGGGTGGAGGGGTGTTTCCTTCCCTGGGGTTCCTCTCCCGGCCCCACTTTTATTTTCTCCCTCTGCAGAATCGGGGCTGGCCAATTGCTCTCTGCCCCTGTTCAGTTGGTCCTCAAGTTATGACCACAATTTAGCCCAGAATTTATATGGCTGACTGAGAAATGTGCTAAGTGAGTTTTTTGCCCTGATTTTCTCACCAGCATTGTTAAGTGAATCAGTGCAGTTCTTAAGGGTCGTTAAGTGAACCCTTGACTCAGATGGTCGCAAAAGGGGATTGCCTGAACCCAGGGATGCTGCGGCCATCATAAGTGTGAGTCAGTTGTCCAATCCCTGAATGCCAACCCCCTGACCACAGGGAGGCTGCAGGGGCCCTAACAGGCCCCCTTTTCTCAGTGCTGCTCTTTCTTCAAATGGTCACTAAATGCACTGCCGTAAGTCGAGGACCGACAGTTGCAGCATTCTGGGGTCTCCATTTGTGACCTTCCCAGCCAGATGCAGACAAGCAGCGTCAGTGGGGAAGCTGGACTCACTTAACGACCAAAGGATTTGCTTAACGGCTGCAATGTTTCACTTAACGACCCCGGTAAATAAATTAAATTGGACATGACTCACTTAACAACCATTTACTTAGCAATGGAAATTCTGCTCCCAATTGGGGTCAAAGAGATGATCTGAATATATTGAACGGACCCAGGCGGCCCCCTCTGCCCCCCCGCCCGAGGAGCACCCAGTTGGTCTTCAGAGGGGGAGATGCCCTTGGACCAAAGGGGTCTGGCCGCTGGGGTTGATGAGCCTGCATTGCATTGTCTGGGGGGCCCTCCGGATTCTGGAACTGAGGAATGGAACAGAGAATAGAAAAAGGAAAATAGAATAGACTAGAGAATAGATAACTAAGAACAGAATATGGAATGGAACGGAACAGAAGAGAAGCTGGGAGGGACCTTTGAGGTCTTCTGCTCCAGGCCCCTGCTCAAGCAGGAGAACTCCCCTCTCCTGCACCCCCAAAATGCCTGGGGGACTGTCTCTGGGCCCCCTTCTCTCCCTCCACCTGCCTCCTTCTGCCCCTCCCCAGGAGGCCCTGGCTGACCTGGGCACCAGTCTGCACCTCACCGCCAAGGCCAAGCAGGGGCTGGCACTGTGCACCCACACGCTCCCCGCCCGGGAGGCTGCCTGCCTGCTGCTGATCCAGACCCTCCAGCGGGAGCACCGGGACCTCCTCCGGGGACAGCCGGACCCCCCCTCCACAGAAAGCAGCAGCAGCAGCAGCAGCAGCAGCGAGGAGGAAGACTCTGGGGTACAAACCTCCCTCACACCCCTTTCTCCCCATCCTGAGTCACCCTGGAGCCAGTCAGGCTCAAACTCTTGGTGGTGGGCAGAATTATGCTGCAATGCTCCATTCTGACCACTGCATCACCAATGGCTCTCCCAGGGAGGCACCTCTCTTAAAGGGGATGGACAGCGCCTTGAATTGGACCCGGAAGCAAATCGGCAGCCCTGCCACTCCCTAAAAGTGAGGGGACCCCGGTGCAAATCTAGACATGCCCAAACCCTGCAGGCTGCCACATGTGGAAGCAATTGAAGCTCCAGGGTACTTTCCAAGGACAGCCCCACGCCCCGTAGAGCTCGTTGCAGTCGTCAGTATGGGAGATGACTGGGGGGGGTTTGTAGGTCCAGGTGGAGCCCCCACAGCCCACCCCCAAACGCTTCCACCCTGAGCAAGGAGCTCAGCTGCTTTCTCCTCTGCCGACATTCAGGCCTGGGTGCCCAACGGAGCTCCCTACAGGCCGCTTCCAGCTGCACCCAACACCACGGAGGGAAGCCTGGACCGGAGGAAGCCGGAAGCCCTGGTGCTCTCAGTCCTGGAGACTTTGGCTCGGTAAGGTTCCCCTTGCAACGAGGCCGGTGGCAAACAAACTTTAAAAATAAATAAAATAAAATAAATAATAATAAAATAAAAATATAAAATAAACAATAAAATAAAAGATTAAATTAAGTTAAAAAATAAAGTATAACATAAAATCCAAAATTAAGTTAAATTAAGAAATAAGATAAAAGCGAGAGCCAGCACGCAGCGGAAATCTGGGCTCGGCTGCCATGCGCTGGATCTGCTCATGCTCCCAGAAGAAAGAGGGGAAATTCCCTGTGGGGTGTCTGTGTGTGTGTGTGAAATGGTGTTGGGTTGTGGGAGAAGGGAGTGCCTCTTTGCTCCCCCCTCTCAAAGAAGGGGATGAGAAGAAGCGCCCCCCACATGCACACGGGAGGAAAGCAGGCTGGGCCTTTGGGGAAGAGCCCTCCGTGCCCCCCAGAGAATGAGCTGGAAAGAGCCCCCCTTCCCCTCATCCCAAACACTGAGGGGGGGCAGGAGTAGGGGAGTTTTCTTCCTGCC
>BHFT01061924.1:0-13970 GCA_004320025.1 Laticauda laticaudata
TCACAAGGCAGTCCACAAAAATAATCATTCACAAAGAAAATCTGAAGTAAGGTTAAACTTTGTCCCGTACAAAGTTTGAGGAGAAAACACATCCACTTTTTTATTTATTTATTTAATTATCTATTTTAGAATTTTTATTGGTTTTTAAAACAAACATAAAAATACAAAACATAAAAACATCAAGCCATCTTCCATATATGTACATACAGTGTGTTGGTTGGTTTACAATTTTTTTTGTGTTTCCATTTGGTAGTCTTCAATTACAATTATATTATATATGATCTTGTATTTTCAATCCAATATTAAAAACACACCCACTTTTATCCCTTGTGGGGTATGGCTCAATGACTCAGCTCACTCTCTGACCCTCCCACGCCTCCTATGTTGCTGCTCACATTTCTCCCTACGACACTGCTTAGGAGCCAACACTCTTCCTCTCTATTCCCTGTCAAGGGTTGCTCTGATATGCCTTCCTCCTGATTAATCTCAGGCTGTTCCTCTCGGTTGTCTGATGGAATCTGAGACATTATCAGGGAGGAAGGTCCTGGGGAGGAAGGCATTGCCAGAGAGGAAGGTCCTGGGGAGGAAGGCATTCCCAGTTCNAGGAAGGCATTCCCAGTTCCTCCTCCTCATCTTCCAGGTCCTCTTCCTCTGACAGCATAGGCTTGGGAATCGGGGCCCCAGCAAGTATAATTGATATTAATGCAATGAATGTTGTTATAAATACTGTGGTGATTATTTCCTAGAATGATTTGTACCCTGACAACTGAAATTGGAATTTTTGTATGTTATAAAATAAAAACTTATTAAAAAAATAAAAGAAATAAATGTATACCGTCTCTTCATCCATTTGTGGATTCGAACTCTCTAAGTATTTCTGAAGAACTGCACAAGCTGAAAGCAACTCCTTGCTGAGACCCAACCTGGTAATTGAAAAAAAATGAAAAAAGAGGGACATTTTAGCCCGTCTGTTTTTATATATATAACTAATGTTAGTATTTAGTATTATGTGTGGAAAACTGGGTTTTTGTCCTCTCCTCACTTTTCCTTTTTCGTGGCTATAAGGAAGAGTTAAGCAGGATTCATTCTCAGTTCTCATAATTTTGTGTTGTTTTTTTAACTTCAAACAAGATCCTGTATTTTGAAAAAAATATATACCTATTTTAGAGAGCCAGTTTGGAGTCGTACTGTATTAAGGTCCCAGAATAGAAACCAGGAGACTGATTTCTAATCCTGTTTTAGGCATGAAGCTACCTTGGGCCAGTCACTCTCTCAGCTCTAGAAAAGGGGGAATGGCAAACCACCTCTGAAAAACCTTGCCAAGAAAACTGCAGGGACAATAGAAAAAGAAAAATGTTTATTTTAAAACCAGTCAGCATTCTAATTCAGTTTGTGGTCAGCTTGTTTATTAATTCATTGGAAGTGTGCTATAAATCAAGTGGAAGGGGGAGGAAAAAGAGGGGAAAAATCAACTAAGTTTTTGATCAAGATTACATAGAGCAATAATCCTAAATTGTGGTTTAGCATTAAATTAGGAAATTTCTCTGAGAGAGCATTTACAGTGAATTGTTCTGTTTTGTGCTAGTTCAGGATTAGATTCAGTGACGAACTGTTACAGCCCTTACAATACAACATATAGAAAGTTATTTTACTCAATAAGAAAAGAACTCTGAAACTTGTTTCCAGGACTGGGCATTGGGTAAAACGGGTGGGTAGAACATTTTGTGATGCTCACATATCCTATTATCAAATAACAATAGTGCAATTTCAGCAGGGTTTTTGGGGGTTGGGAAGTTTGGGGTCAGAAGAGTAGTCTGTTCATCTGAATGTATGATGATAGATGCAGGTCAACTTTAAATTGCTTTTAAAGAGTTGAGGAGTGGAATTAATGGCTATGTAAAGCATACAGTGCATAGTGCAGACTCTCAAAAGCTCTGAAGATGTCCAAACTAGTGATTACCCAGTTTTGTCTGCTGGTTCCTTGCTGGGACCTTCTGCTGTGGTCATTTTCTCCACCTCGACAGGTACTCCAGGATGTAATGTATCTGTGGTTATTCCAGAAAGCTTTGGAGCTTCAGCTACAATTCCTTGCCCAGCAGGGAGGCCCTCACTTGCCTCATGGTATTCACTCTCAGTGCTTTCATTGTCTGAGATGTTCTCAGCTGTGCTGGAGTCCTCAGAAGAGGTAGACTCATACCTGGAACAACACAGGATTGAGAAACAAGCCAAAAAAAGACTGGGAAAGTTCTCCAGATTCTCTTCAGAACAGAAAGACACTATTGCAAACCCTGGCTGCATGCTACCATTGCATTTCAAGAATGAAGAACTTCAGAGATGCCAGGTGACTTGGGATCTTGCAGGTCACAATGGGGCAATGGAAACCTGTCTTGGTACAAATGGCAACTTACAATAAAAGCAGCAAGAGTAAGTAGAGCTCTCTCCCAATGATAGATTATGATAGGACTTCTAAGCAAACTCTGATAAAATTGTTCAGTTGTTGTGTTTCTTTGAAGTGAAGATGGCATATTGCTTCTTTGAACTCCAAATTAAAGATTACAGAAGGAAATAAGTCTGCTGCTACAGACCTGCATGCCTTGTTTCCTCAATTAAGGAATTGAGGAATTAACTGGGGAATTGAGGAATGAAGTGGGAGCTTCCTATTTTCTTTATAATTCTGAAACTGAGATTTACCCTCCATTGACACCCACAAACTGGAGGCTCTTCTTGGTAGTCACTATTTCTGTAGGTTCTTCCTTCTTCTTCATAATTGATCGGATCCCTGCAGTAGATGAAGCTATGGAGAAAAAAATGAAGGTAGTAATATCAACTTGTCAGAGGATTCCATGGCACCTTTCACCACCACCCCTTCTTACCTTGATCCTCCTTCTGAACATCCAGTTTAGGTTCTTGAGAGAGGCAAGAAACCACTTGGAGGGAGTCAAGAAGGGAATCTTCAGTTTTCTCTAGTGATTCTTTGGGCTCTGAAACAGGAGAATGGCAACAGATTGCTGCCCCTTGGATGTCTTTTTGATTATGTAGTATCAATATTGCTGTTTTGTGGGTTCACATTAAGGAATTCAATATTGCTCCATGTATGTAATACATGGCTTGATTACAACCTGGCCAAGTACCATATAATAATTTAACATTCCAAGCCTGGAAAACGGGGAACAATGTATACAGGTAGTTCTCAATGTACAACCATCACTGAGCCCAACATTTCGGTTGCTAAGCAAGACTAAGTTAAATGAGTTTTACCCCACTTTAACAACCTTTATTGCCACAGTTGTTAAGTGAATCTGGCTTCCCCATTGACGTTGCTTGTCAGCAGGTCGCAAAAGGTGATTACACAGCCTGGGACACTGCAACTGTCATAAATACATGCCAGTTGGCAAGAGTGTGAAGTTTGATGATGTGACCATGTGAATACTGCATTGGATGTAAGTGTGAAAAATGGTGATAAGTCATTTTTTCAGTTCTGTTGTAACTTCGAATGGTTACTAAACAAATGGTTATAAATTGAGAACTACCTTTATGGAACTTTTTTTTATACACAAGGAATATTCCCTCCTTGTATTAAGCTATGACTTTTTTTACCAACATTCATAAATCCACAACATCAGAATAATTTGTAGAAAACGTAGAGATGTGTTGATATTGAAAGAAATAGCATAAGACAAAGTATTGTGTGTTCTGTGAATGAATATTAAAGTTATATGGAAAAAGAATAAAAGAAACTTGTAGTCAAGTATCTTTCAGGCTATGCCCGATATATGGGCTTATCTTGGCTCCTCTGTGAAGATTGGTTCTTCATCTAGTTTCCTGAAGAGCACCCTTGTGATTAAATTGGAGCTTATGCCTCTAGTTTAACATATGCTCACCCACTATTAGAGTAGCTAATATAATTTTCCTATTTTGGGGATGGTAGCACATTTGGAGTTCTGTAAATAATAACTTCTGTATTTTTACCGATGGCTGCTGGGAAGCTTGCACATTCACATAATGGGGTCAGCAGAATTCAGCTGCTTAACATCCCACCCACATCCCATCTGCCAGGAGATACTTCCTGTTATTGTCTTTTTTTCAATACATTTCCAAAGTGAAGTTGACTGCAGCCACAAAAAAGATTATAAAGCCCACTAGAGGCCAAATAATGAAAATCAATCCAGGAGATTGGAGTTTTGCTTAAAGACAGGGCAGTTCTCCTTCCTTTAAAAAAATAATTTGGTAATATAAACAATCATTTCAACTGTATCATGGGGGATATAAAGAAAATATTCATGGACACATTCAGTCAAGCATTATGTTGGACCCTGGATGCAATGCTACTTAAATATGTAGAGATTGTTTTATTTACTGTATTTTACTTACTCGTTCAATCAAATTCTTGGCCAGCTTCCCCCCTTTAAAAACCATTTTCTAAATGCATAGGTTTGCTGCATAATTTATTGTATGAAAATTATCCCTTAAATTTGATCAAACTTCTGTTATGAATATAAGCTGTAAATTTTGCCATTGCTACATAATCTCCAAGTTTAAGTTTCCAAATTGATATAGTCAATAACAGATCTGTTTTCCAATGGCCTGCTAGGTTTATCCTCCCCACTATAAACATATATCTTCATGAACTATAACATTTTTGTTAAAATTTCTTGGAATTACATCTAGTAAAAGCAAAATGTGGTTTCAATTTAAAAAAATCTAAAATTTCTTTCCAGTATTTTTTTAACTTTGTACAAGTCCATCACATATGATAAAATGTTCCTTCTGTATCATTACATTTCTAGTATTTTTTACTATATTATGGGTTTATCTTGGCAAATACTATAAACATTTTGTACCAGTTTTCTCTTAAGGCATAACTTGGAATGAATTCTATAGATTTGTATTTAGTCATACCAGGCATTGGCTGTTTTAAAAGAAGCAATGGTTCTAGCTGGAATGATACAGAGTAACTAAACTAACAGTAAGTATAATAACAGTTTGTCTCTGAGATATTAGGGACAGAGAGTTGAAAGATATTAGGAGAATAGATAAATAAACAATTAAACATTTCACTCAGCAGGTGACAACACGTAGACAATTTTAGCTGATTTTGAAAAAAGGCATCTCAAAAGATCACTAGGAAATCCCATATCTGAATGCAAGATTGGGAAATTGAAAGCAACATCCTTAAATAAGACAATGGTAAATCACTTCTGTATTGTTTTCAAGCAACTAGATGTCCAAATAGCCAACAGAAATCAAACTTGATTTGAGGGAGTCTTTAGTTTTAATTAGATATCTCAGGAAAATAATATGTTCACCAGTGTTTGCTGGTTTCATCAAGGCTATCATCTCCTTGCCTTTGTCTACAATTTCCATTCAGCAACCACCGGAAGAAACTTATATCAAGTCATGAGTTATTTTTGGAATTGTTTTCTTTTAGTCCTGCTACCCCACAACAAAGCAGGGATTACAGGAGTGGGATGAACATTTTTTCTATCACCCTGCAGACCACCCCTTGCAATAGACCCCAAACAATGCAGTTATTCCACAAGCAACACCCACTGCTCTGAAAACAAAAGCCGACCTGCCAACCCCTGATAAAGGAAAATCTGGAGACCCATGAAAAAAAATCTGGAGATTCTATAAAAACATAAGTGAGATTTATTTTTTTCCCGATCAAAGATTAAACAAACCCCTTTTCCATCGAGGAAAGTCATTAACAGTTTATTTAAATGTTTTATTTGTGTTCCCTGTTGTAAGAAGATGCAGCTTTCTTTGATGATTCTAATAGGTCATCACTAGGACAAAACTTATAGCAAGGTGTTATTTCTTCTGGATAAGCCAACTTCATGGCCAAAATGTTAGACAAGGTGCCATCCAAGGTGCATTCTTTTTCTTTTAACATCAGACATGGGTATATTTTAATGAATTTTTCTATGGAACTTTACTAAATGCAGAGAAACTGGACACAAAGTTGCATGTGACGATTGCAAACACTAAGTGGTCACATGAATAACTAACCAACAGAGTGTGTGTATATCCGGTGGTAGAAAAAGCAAAATGGAGGCGCCCAGAGTAAAAAGAAATGTGCTGTGTGTATAATATGACTGTATGGTAATATCGATATTGCGTGATCTGAGAAGTGGCGTCATGTCGTTTGTGTGAGAATCAGATTTATGCATATATAAGCCAACCCCCAAATTTGAAAAAAAAAAAAGCGTTTTAAATTCGGTGTGAGATTGAGGAGCCTTGTTGTGAGACTGAGAAATGACAAAAAATCGTGAGACTCACGGCAGAACAGTGAGAGTTGGCAGGGCTGCAAAAGTCCCTTTCTGCAATCAACTGCACAACTACAGCAGGAAGATGATCAGACAAATAAGATCTTAGGGAAACCCTAAAGACACATTGATCCACGGAGGCTCAGTTGGCTTTCATGTTGCAACTCTGCAACAGCTGGAAAAGCTCCCAACGTTTATCCAGGTCCTGATGCCAAGAATGTAGGCAGCTCATCCCAAGGGAGTTAACTTCTACCTCATGTTGGAGATTCTGCTGTGATTTCCACATGCAGAGTTAAGAACACACCAAGTACCAGCAGAGAGCTAAGAAAAGAAATGTGAGGCAGAGTTGTATCCTCCAGAGATTTGTAGCTTAGTCTACTTCTGAGCCTAAGGAAGCACTTCTGGACCACCCCATAGGTCTATTGGACAAAGGTAACTTTAGCTTATCTTCATCATAACTTCAGCTTCCAATAACCTTTTTGCTCAAGAAAATTTGACCTCCCTACTGGGAATTCCACAGACTATTTTAAAACTGCTTTTTTGTTCTGCTCCTACTATAAATTGTGGCCAAAAAGCCAATTTCTTCTATGAATGCTTCTTTTAAGATTAGAGTTGTGTGAGAAAACAGTTGAATTTTGCAATAAATTTGCAGGCCAGGCTTTAACATTTTTCTCCTGACTTTGACAAGGAGATTCTGCCAGAATTCTGCCAGAGTCTCTAAAGACTATGTAAATCCCGCCAAGTCTTTTGTCCTGACTATTTTTAATAGGTCCGGATATAAACTGACTTTAATTTAATATAGTGCTGTGTGTCATTTTAAACATTATATGCATGATCTGAACTTTTTATAAGGTAATATTCCAATTAAAGGAAAATAGATAAGCAAAATATCCACCCTGGCCCCAGAAGCGAGACAGGCTACTACTTTCCTAGTCTTTCAGAAGAGTTTGAAGTCCTGACTCTGCTGACTTGCTTGTGCCTGACTTGGAGTGGAGTAGCAACCTTAGGGTTGGCAAACTGTCTTGAAGGGACCCCCACTTTTAACTTTAATTTATTCCTGTTTTGCCTGCCTGTTATTGATATATGATATTTACATGGTTTTTATGTTTTTAATTGTACATTGTCCAGAGTCGCTCTGTGAATGGATAACCAGTCTCTAAATTTGATAAATAAAACAATAAAATAAAATATTGTAATGCAACCTTGCTTGAGAAAGATGCATTACTTCATGGCAAAATCTTGTTTCTAGTTGCAGCCGATGGCTGGAACATGGGCTGTTGGCAAATGAAACAAGGACATGGCTGTGTATATTTAAACACTGGCTAAAGATTATTTTTTAACTACAAGGTTTGATTTCTCTTATTTTATTGAGTCTATCTGTTCAATATACTGTATCTACCAAATTGAAGGTAAATTCACAAATAGGGCTTTACACAGATGTACTGTTCACACTGGGACAAGAACAGGCCACAGCAATTCTTAGGCAAAGAATCCTTGACATGGAATTGCAAAGTGAATACAGTAGAAAAACAGCTGGAAGAAAATGGGGCCACATCTGTAGCAAAGTTTACATTGAATTTTTAATGTCAAATTAACTTTGGGCTAAGTTTTGGCTGTTGAGGTAGTCCTCCAGTTACGACCACAATTGAGCCAAAAATTTATGTTGCTAAGTGAAACATTTATTCAGTGAATTTTGCCCCATTTTACAACTTTTCTTGCCACAGTTGTTAAGTGAATCATTGCATTTGTTAAATTAATGAAATGGTTGTTAAGTGAATCTGGCTTCCCCATTGACTTTGCTTGTCAGAAGTTCTCAAAATCTAATCTTATGAACCCAGGACACTGCAACCATCATAAATATGAACTAGTTGCCAAGCATCTGAATTTTGATTACGTGACTGTGGGGATGCTGCAGTGGTCCTAAGTGTGAAAAATAGTCATTAGCCACTTTTTCAATGCTGTTAGGAATATGAGTCTCCTAACAGGTATTTGGGTTAGAAATATATAAACCAGGATAAATATTTTAGTACTATCTCTTTAAGGGAATGCAAGAGTATGCAATTGGGTGTGGTTTCTCAAACGGCCATAAGATGGAGCCAGAAACCTGGATTGTTTAGTTTTCGTCTGAGTCTCAGAAGAGAGTGTGAGTGTATCTTTGTTTCCTTCTGTTGGAAAGTATTGCGGTTGCTCCATTTTTCTTAATTGACTGATATTTCTGGATTTAATGTAAGTCTGATACTGAACTGTTTTTGACACTGGACTTTGATATTTGGATTTTCCCTGGATTGTAAGACTGACTGATTTACTTGTGAATGACTTTGGACTGTGTTTGGACTTTGCTTCAACCTTTCTGGAAGTAAAAACCTACATTTACTGTACAGTGTATCTGTGTGCTCTGTGTGTATTCCAACACTACTCTCTATATGTCTCCCTGTATGCGCTCATTCTCCTAACGGGGAATAATTTCAAACTGACACTAAATGAACTGTTGTAAGTTGAGGACTACCTGTACCCATAGTAATAGAGTTGTATCATTTTTATTTTATTTTATTGTTTGGTTATTCTTCTTTACTCTTCTTTACTTTTTCATTTCTCTGTCTTATTGTCTTTCTATGCACAGTGTAACTGCAACTGGTATTAAAGTAACTGAAGAAACTGAACTGAGTAATCTTGTCTGGATAAATGGGTTCTGCTCCCCTGAAACTAAATCAAAGCTAGATTACTTCCTTTGTTCCTTACCTCTTTCTTTCTTTCCACCCCCATCCTCTTCTGTGTTGACAATGCTGATCTTTTTCACAGAGTGAAAGGTGGCGGCTGTGTTTGCTGCTCCAGCATGAATTGGGAAAGTGGTTTCCATCACCTCACTGCTGTGGTATGTGGCACAAAGTGGCACCTGAACTTTCTCACAGACTGAATCTTTGCCTGCTGAAGGCCTGAGGCTGGCACAGGGCTCCTTGCTCTCCAGGACCTGTGCCCTCTGAGGACCGGTAGCTATGCTGGCTGCAATCTCTGGCTCCCTTTCCATTTGGACAACTTTGACTGCATCAACCCGAATGGAGGCATCCCATTGCTGAGCATCTTTTCCTCTTGCTTCCCATTCTATTAGGCCCTCATCTCTTGTCGAAGTTTCTTTGTCTTTCTTCTCCCTGCCCTGATGCTCCAGTTTCTGATGGGCAGCTTGGAGATCTTGAAGTGCTCTCTTCAGTTGTGTTTCTAACATAGCAATTTTGATGGATAGGGTCTGAATAGCTTGGCATTGTTGTTCCACTTCTGGAGAAGGTAAGCCCAACTCCTCCTCCTTGACTGCTACCCCTATGTCACATCTTGCCATGTCCACATTCACTTCTCCATCTTCAACTGTCCTCCCCACACCCACTGACCTCACTTCCTTCTTATCCGATTTACCCTTCATGTCAGGTCTGGTATTGCTGTCCTCTGTATTTCCACCTGCCCCTTCTTCAGGGATGTCTATGTAAAGCTCCCCTCGTGATTTTCCCTTGCCAAATCCTCCTGGGTGCCCCAAAAATTTCTGGCTTTTAAGCTGAACACTTAGCTGCCTTTTTTCTTCCTGTAACACTGAGATCTTCACCTGAAGGACTGGGATCATCTTGACCTGTTCTTCCAATTGGCGCAACTTCTTCAAAGCCACAGCCATCTGTTCACGAACATATTGAAGATGTCCTGGAGTTGGTGAGACTGGAGTGGACAACCCAGAACCAATTGGTGTGAATTGTCCAGAAGCACCTTGCTGTGAGCCATTGTAAGAAGTTTGATGGGAAATACTTTGGCTTCCAACCAAAGAATTTGTTGATCCAGATACACTGCTGTGGAGACTTCCTTGGCTACTTGCTGTGGGGGTTTCTAGGTCTGCCTGGTCTTCTAACTTCTTTCTAGCATCCAGCAAAGTTTTCTCCACACGGGCATTGAAACTGCTGTGAATTGCATTAGTGTATTGTGGGTAGAAGCTACGGCCACAATAAGAATAGGAGGAATGGCGACTGTCCATACTGGCATTGG
Organism: Laticauda laticaudata; assembly: GCA_004320025.1. Lineage (NCBI taxonomy): Eukaryota > Metazoa > Chordata > Lepidosauria > Squamata > Elapidae > Laticauda > Laticauda laticaudata. The sequence continues at coordinate 10,284 of BHFT01061924.1, forward strand.
AACAGAGGGACTCTGTTGATGTCCACCAGGAACCAGTGTACCCATAGCCCCGGGGCAATGAGCTGTAGCGTGGTCGGCGATGAACTGGAATGCGCTTAATAGTGTGGCCTTTCTCAATGTCATCCACATATTTGAGAAAGTCCAGATCAAGACGGTAGCCATAAGGAGTCTCCACCGAGTAAGTTAAGTCTTGCTCCTTCCCATGGAAGATTGTAGTAGAGGCTTTTCCTTCAAAACACAAAAGAGAAAGTTCAGCTTAGAACACTTTTTTGTCAGGGTTGAGGATGTGCATGAAAGGACTGACCACAGAAAGGCTGGGATCATCATGACCTAGTTGAATAATGAGTGTTTGCGTATCATGGCATGTATTGGCTGATCTCAGCATAGATAGATGTAGTCAATTGTCTCTTACTTCCATTCTATGAGAAAGAAAAATTATCTTAGAATCAATTGTATTTTTTAAATCTGCCAATTACATCAAAACAGCTCTCCTCAAGCAAGGGGGGACTAGTTTAAATCAAATAACAGAATAACAGAGTTATAAGAGACTTTGTAGGTATCTCATCCAACCTCCCACCCAAGCAGGAGACCATAACCCTTTCTGACAGATGGCTGTTCAGTCTCTTCTTGAAAGCTTCCAGTGATGAAGCTCCTACAACTTCTGAATGAAATAGAGTACTTGTAACTAGTAAATAGGAACTCTACATTTTCCCCAATTTTGCATTATTGGATCTCACTGCCAAACCAACAAGCCTCATTGATTGATAGATTGACTGACTGATTGCAAAACTACATCTTAAAAAGGTTTGATGCCTTTATTCTGTAGCCTCATATCAAGTGTCACAGCATCTCATCCAACCTCAGTACTGACATCACATAAGACAATATAGCTTGCATTTATAATGTTCCCTGTGTGAACAATTCTTAGTTCACAGGCAACTCTATGCCATTCTTTGTGGACCACAGATCTTTCAGAAGCTCTGAAAACCTTCTTCCATAGTCCCAATGATTAGCCTGAGGGCAGTGATGGGGGGGGGGGGGGGGNGGGGGGGGGGGGGAGAGATTGTTCTGTTCATTGTTGTTTTTTCCAAAAGGTATTCAAATACTATATGCTATTTTTTTAAGTGTTCTTCATGTGCACATAAAGTGTTTCAGAGGAATACAAAAAGTGTTCCAGAGTCACTATATTTCTAAAATGCTGGATCGAAACAGGGAATGGATATTATTAGCTTGCTCTTGTTGTAAACTGACCTTAGATACACTTCTTAAGTTGTTATATTTGGGCATTTAGCTGGTTACAGAAGTGTAGATTGAATTTGGTTTGTTCAAATAAGAAAATTTTATTTTTTTAACTGAGACTTTCTCCCAATCCTTTTTCTCTAATCCATAGATGAAACAGATAGCAGTAGCAATAGCATTTAATTTTATGTACAGCCCATCGCGCTTTACAGCATTTTTTGGGTGGTTTGCAATGCAGAAGTATTATTTGCATATTGCCCCCAACAATCTGAGTCCTCATTTTACTGATTTTGGAAGGATGGAAGGCTGAATCAACGATGAGCCTCAGTAGGATCGAACTCCAGGCTGCAGGCTGAGTTAGCCTGCAATACTGCACTTTAACCACCGTGCCATTTAGGGATTCATAGAATGGCGTTTTTATTGTCTATGAAATCTTATTTTAGTGGTCTAGCCAGAATTATTTCCACTTATGACCTTCTTCTATTTTCACTTTTCGTCAGAAAACACTTTGATTACTAACTTATATTCTGGGACCACTAAATATACAGGTAGTTCTCATTTAACAGTTTAGTAACTGTTCAGTTATGATTATGATGAAAAGTAACTCTGTGATTAACCCTCACATTTTCAGGTCTGTAAGGCAATGGAAAACTGAAATAAGATCATAAGCGCAGTAAAAGTTTCACTTAACAATTGAGTTAGCAGCCCCAATTGTGGTCACTACAATTACAGCCATCAAGTTGAAACATTTGCATACACAAGAAACATAACTGTATCCCATTGAATCCTTCCCATCAATGGTGAGATTCAATTTTTTTTATTATTAGTTCTGTGGACGTGGCTTGGTGGGCGTGGCAGGGGAAGGATACTGTAAAATCTCCAGACAGAGGTGGCAATTGCCGGTTCTCCGAACTACTCAAAATTTCCGCTACCAGTTCTCCAGAGCTGTTCAGAATCTGCTGAATACCACCTCTGCTTCCGAGGCTATGAAATAAAAGAACTTTAAGTGAGAATACTTCTGAGATTGAATGTGGCAATGTGATCTAAGATTACTATCTGCATTGCCACAAGAATGCCCAGTGCCATCTGTTGATGCTCCCTATTCAAAAGTAGTCTTCATACAGACCTACCTGGGAAAGCAGTCCCCATATGCAGAACCTGGGCCATTCTTTCCACTTGATCAACACGTTCAAAACAGCCCAGAAGCCTTCTCACAGCTCATAGGAAACCCACTTTGCCTGAAAACAGAAATCAATGCCATTTTAATCCACATATTCTTAAAACAATCAGCCTACACTAAGGGACTCTGGTTCTGCTTGATGCTTCAAATGTTTGTGAGAATGACTGATAGGAATTTGACAGTACTTTCTGAAAGCAGGACATTGCCCTCAGGGATAATTACTTCCAATAACACTTTTGAATGATTAATCACCACCAATCTTGTGTTAGGTAGATGTCACATTGATCTTCAAAGTGGCACAACAGTTCCTGATTAGAGTGTTTACAATTCCCAACAGGGTTATTGCCACTATAATTATCTTCAAGTTACAGAGAACAAAAGTAGAAATAAATGTATGTTTTAAAAACTATGCAGTAAAAATGTGCAAAACTGAATGTAGTTCAAAAGATTAATAAAAATGCATCCTATCTAAAACTGTTTGTATGATGCTTGCTTGCTAATAAGAAGAAATATTAAAACACAACTTTCACATCATTCCACCCTTCATCTTCAATAATATTCCCTCTGTTATTTAAAGGATTATTTCTCCTCTTACTTATATGATGGAAATTGTTTTAAATGTTTAAAGTATAGATCACCACCATTGGGGCCTCACTGGCTTAAAGGGCAACACAGAAAGTTTGAATAAACTTGTACTTTTCAGGATCTATAATTTGCATGTCTCTTGATATATTATTTCCCTTTTTGCCATTCAGAGTCTTGCTTGTATATCTGAAAGCTAAAAAGAGTTTAACATTCTCTCTTTCCTTCTTAATATTGTAATCTTGTTTATCTCTCAAGGGAAGGGAAATGATTCTGCTAGCCACATGCCTTGACAATATCCACCCAGGAGGTGGCACTATATAATGTATTTGATTTCCCCCACACCTTTTTTTCTTATTTGCCAGAAAAGAGGGTATAGAAGCCTCTCACAGACACCTACACATTCAGGTTAGGGGGAGGACAGTGAGTAAGGTGTTTCCTAGACAATAATTAATGACAGCAAGAATTCACAGGCTGCACACACCAAAACCAGGAACAGAGTTAAGCTATAAGTTTGAGGGTTTCTTGCTGAGGCAAGTTGAGATCACCAACCTTTCATCCTAAAGGCTAGGTCCCACTGGCCGACAGACGCAAAACATATGCATAAAGGACACAGCGGACGAGCAAAATTTCAGGGATGGCTCCATCTGTTGTCATCCGCTCCAAAAAGTGGCGAAAATTTGCAA
>BHFT01061926.1:0-14462 GCA_004320025.1 Laticauda laticaudata
AGGCTGGCAGGCAGACATGCAGGCAGGACAGGCAAGGCAGTCGATGTGTCTGGCAGCAGGTCTTTCCTCTGAATGGAACATTTTGCTCGTCCGCTGTGTCCTTTTTGCATCCGTTGGCCGGTGTGACATGGTCTTAAGGTGCAACACTGAATAATAGTTATAGGGTACAATAAACAATCAAATTAAAGTAGGAAACAATCAATATGAATTATAAGTATACAAGCAACAAAGTTTCAGTCACGAGCGGTAGGGGATGGGTGATAAGGAGCGATGAGAAGGTTAACAGTAATAGTAGTGTACACTTTGTAAATAGTTGGACAGTGTTGAGGGAATTATTTAGAAGAATGATGGCTTTTGGGAAAAAACTGTTCTTGTGTCTAGCTGTTCTGTGTGCAGTGCTCTATAGCATCGTTTTGAGGGAAAGAGTTGAAACAGTTTATGTCCGGGATGTGAGGGGTCTGCAAATATTTTCACAGCCCTCTTTTTGACTCATGCAGTATACAGATCCTCAATTGAAGGCAGGTGGGCCGTAATCGTTTTTTCTGCTATCCTAATTATCCTCTGAAGTCTGTGTCTGTCCTGTTGGGTTGCAGAACCAAACCCAAAAGATCTTGAACGTTACAATAATACAACTCACAGAAGGAATCTGCTTCCAACAAGAGAAGGGGCTGGACCTTGTTAGGAATATAAGTCACCTAACAGGTATTTGGGTTAGAAATATATAATCCTGGAAAGACATTTTAATACTGTCTCTTTAAGGGAATGCAGGAGCATTCCATTGGGTGTGGTTTCTCAAACAGCCATAAGATGGAGCCAGAAACCTGGGTTGCCTTAGTCTGAGTCTCAGAAGAGAGTGTGAGTGTATCTTTGTTTCCTTCTGTTGGAAAGTATTGCCATTGCTCCATTTCTTCTAATTGACTGATATTACTGGATTCAATGTAAGTCTGATATTGAACTGTTTTTGACACTGGACTTTGATATTTGGATTTTCCTTGGATTGAAAACTGACTGATTTACTTGTGAATGACTTTGGACTGTGTTTGGACTTTGCTTAAACTTTCTGGAAGTAAAAACCTACATTTACTGTACAGTGTATCTGTGTACTGAGTGTATATTATTCCAACACAACTCTCTATGTGTCTCCCTGTATGCGTTCATTCTCCTAATGGGGAATTACCTCAACAGACCTCACTCTAGTTCCTGATTGCATTTCATCCTGGGAGCCTTCTCCTTTTTTGAAACCCATGCTAGCCTCTCCAGTTGGCAGTTTGATATAGGACTTGATACTTTCCCAAACCCAAGCTCTGACTCTTGATCATTGAATTGGTGACAGCTGGAGTGAGTCAAATCCATCATTTGCACGTGGCTGAGGGCTTGATGTTTTTTGACTAGCAAGCTAGGAGACTAATTCTCTTCAGATTCAGAGTCGAAGAGTTAAAAGCAATCATTTAAACCTTGAATCAGTCCTGCTCATAAATACAGGAGACTCATTTAACTTATGAAAAGCCAGGTAGGAAACAGGCTCAGAGACAGTTGTGATGATTTAGTTCACAAGTGTCAAATTCTATCAAGTCACATGATGCATCATGATGTTTTTTGCCTTTGCGGAGCTGGGGGGGAGTGGCCTGTGCATGACACATCTGGCCCATGAACCACAAGTTTGGAAGGCCTGATTCCTCATTTGATTTTTATCATTTGTATTTTGTTCTGATGCTTAGACGTACAAAGAGATCTCCAGGATGCATGTTAGTGCTGACAAAATATTTCTGATTTTTAAACAACGATTAAAAATAATTCCATTAAATAGATGTGAATGACTCGTAAGTCTTCCAAAGATGACCTTATGCCACCAGACTTAAAATTCTAGACCTAGAAAACCTAGAACTACGCTGCCTTTGGTCCGATCTAAGTATAGTATATAAAATCATACATTGCAATGTCCTACTTGTCGATGAATACTTCAGCTTCAACCATTACAACACAAGAGCAAACAATAGATACAAACTCAAGGTTAATCACACCAAACTTGATTGCAGGAAATACGACTTCAGCAACAGAGTGGTCAATGTCTGTTATACTCTACCTGACTCTGTAGTTTCTTCCCCAAACCCTACAAACTTTAACCTTAGACTGTCTACTATTGACCTCACCCCTTTCCTAAGAGGTCTGTAAGCACACCAACATGTCTACTGTCCCTGGCCTATTTTTTCTTTTCTTTTCTTTTTTTATTTTTCTTATATGTATCCATGTATCCATAACTGTTTTTTTACTTATATCTATTATCTTGTAAGCAATTGATAAAAATAAATAAATAAACAAACAAACAAATAAATAAATAAATAAATGACCCTCTGTTTTACTTCCCTTCTGTGCAAAGTTAACGTATGATAATTCATGCAAGTGGTGACATTCTGGAAGTATCTGCCTTTCTTATAGTCAAGAAGTTCCCTTCAGAAATTCACCTGATGATTAATTAAATTATTGAACTGGTGCTAGAAGAGAAGAATTATACGACAATTGCAGAATAAATACTACTGCATTCATACAATGCTTTTCTGGGTCCATTGTCCAAGATAATTAATTGTTGCAAATTTAATGCAAAGTATAATGCTAAACTACCTTAATTTAGGAGGCAACTTTATTCTCAGCTCCCAGAACAATGAATGTGCATTCTTTTTGCTTGTAACTGATAATAGTCGTATTTTCTCAGGTTAGAATCATGATTCCTAGGCAATTCATGATGCTTGTGGGATTTTTCTGAGCCAGTGGTAATAATATTGAGCTAAATTAGAAAAACCAATGTTGCCTTGTTTCCTCTCTTAGGATACAATTGCTGTCATATGATGACAGAAAGAAGAACTAATATTTCACAACGCTACTCATCTCTGTTGGGTACAGTTGATTCAAAACTTTCAGCACACTGAAAGTTAAGTAAAATCACTTTGTAGGTATTATTTCTATAACATTTTTATTAGGGTAAATTATTATTTTGTCTTTACTGTTATAGTTGCGCTGCAAATGTCTGTCAAACTGGATTACAATTGTTTTCTGAATTACAATGCTTTCTAAGAGAACACTGCCAGTCATTTAAAGTGTACCAGTTGAAGCATACTGCCTTTTAACCTTTGAATGCCTTCGGATAATCACACGATGAACAGCTGTCACAAATGAGCTTTTCCAGATGTTTCCACAAGAGAGACATTCTTAGAATAGGTTGGCTCTTTTAATGTACAAACATATTCATATCCATGCTTTTTTAAATGTAAAAATAAAACAGTATGAATTAACAGTCTACTATGAGACAGTTAATTGTTCATGGTTCTGAGTATATTTCTTAAGTTTTTACCTGGATTTCATTTCTCTTTCTAATATTTTTTAGATCTGGGAAGGAAACAAGAGGGTGAAAAGAGCCAATAAAAGTTAAGATCCTTTTTATAGAGATTCAACAATGTCATGCAGATACATATTAGAAGTGTACACTGAATTTGGAAGAATCTCATTTGAAAAAAATGAAAGTCTTCCAAAATGAATTGCAAATCCCCAAGCAAATTTGGGGACCCTCCTCTGGAGGGTCAAGATGGAGTTCAAGAGATTCACAGGGGCAATATATTTGTAGGAATGTATACATTCCTCTCAATTATTTTATAAATGAAAAATCTCAGGAGGAAATGAAAATAGAAGGAAGTAGCTAGTTATAACTTTTTGACTGATGTTCTAGTTTCTAAGGCAGGGAACAACATATTCAGAAGATTCCTTTTAGCTTCCAATTATCATTTTCAGGATGAATACAGAAAGAAAAGAACAGAAGGGGAAAGGAAAAATTATCCTTATTTTCATTGCATTTTGTGACTGTGACAGCCATGTTCATGAGGATTTCAGAAATAGCTTGAGAATGATTACTAAACATAGATGATTTTTTCATGCTGTTTTCATCAACCTTCAAAGTTTCTCCAGCATTTCATTAAGACTCCAGATTTTTGTCTTTGGCGGCTGAAACAGAATGAGAGAATAAAGAACAATATTTCTGCTATAGATTAAGCTTACTGCCAACATATAATAGGAAGCTTTCTTATTTCTTCTGTCCAACTACTAGCCAAATCCTGACAGTTTTCTTGGCAAAGTTTTTCAGAAATGGTTTCCCCTTGCCTCCTTCCTAGGCTGAGAAAAAGCGACTGGCCTAAGGTCACCTAGCTGACTTTATGCCTAGGGCAGAACGAACTCACAATTTCTCAGTTTCTAGCCTAGTGCCTTGACCACTACACTAAATTGCTCTCAACAGAAAGTTAGGAATAAGTTAAAAGAAACTGATGCTTTAACTGGATGATTCATTATTCATTTTCTATGGTGAGGCCAAGAACCATTACTGCAATCTCTGTTACATCTTCTTTAACTATTTATGGCCAAGTAATGAGCTAGGCTTTATATCTGAAATGTAAAAGTACTAAGGATGTTCTCCCCTTAAATGGCAATTTACTGGAAGTAAGTACTCTCATATAATTGGGCTTCTCTAATGATTAAGATCTATTTTTATTACATTATCAGGTAAGATATGGGTCTAAAAATAATGGGTCAAAGATAGTCTCCAAAGAATGGATTCTTGCAGAAATGAATTTTCTGATACATTTACAAAGTAGGTTTTTAGAGTTGCACCAAATTCTAGCCTGATACTCTCTATGTCCATCAGACATCAGGAAAAGAAAAAAAAAGGTCTCCAGGAGGATGCAAATAGGATTTTGAAGGTCATAGACAATTAGGGCACATGAATTATCCATCCTATTAATTTTCAAACAAATTTTGAATAAGGAAATAAACAAAAGTATACATGGATTAAAACTGTGAAATCATCAAGACAATCTCAACAAATGGAATTTTCTATAAAGCATCTTCTATTTGTAAACTCTCATATTTGCTAAGATGTATATTTCCTCATTTATCACAAATACATTTTTATACCAATTAGTTTAGATTTTTCACAATAATAAAATTAAAATCCTTAAAATAAAATAAAAACAGTATATTAATATTATTTTTAATGATCACCATATAAATGTTTTGAAAATTATATGTATATATTTTAACTTAAAAATCTACAATTATTTATAAAACAGCCAAAAGATTTGTTTACGAACCATTTCCTACACGCTCATAAATTATTTACATTGTTTATTTACTCTGGGTTATGAATCATTTCATACTTCTAAAAAGTATCAATCTCTTTTCCTAATGTAGACTTCTTTTTTTTATAAACACAAAATTGGGTAAAGAAAAAACCTGTCTCGATGTTCAATACATTTCTTTAAAAACAAGGGGAATTACTGCTTCTTTCCTAGGTTTTAAGCTGCTTTGTGCCAGTTTTCTATGTAGCAAATTACCATTTTTTCATACAGATATTGGGCTAGACAATACTAATCCTCTTAGTATACTATTTAACTGAAGCTTTCCTCAGGTATACACATTTTTCCTGAACCAGTGATTTTTGATGCAAAGTCATCAACTTTTACATCAGGTTTAACACATTGTCTCAAGATGAAACTGCTTGCCAAAGAGATGCCAGTTTTATTTTAGAAAGAAATCAATCAGTATTTTAAAATCTCTTTTTACTCTCTCTCTCCCTCTCTCTCTCCTTCCCCCCCACTCTCTCTCTCACACACACAGCTTATGAATAATTTGTCGAGCAGATTTAAATGGTGTGGGTCTCCATTATGCCAGATGGTAGCGAAAGTCCTTCTAACAAGAGTAAACTAAACTGATGATATTTCAAGATCATCAACTGTGGTGAAAAGTGGTTCCAGATTGATCTCCTCTGCCTTGTCTTGATGCTGATTCAGAGGTGATAAAGAATGGAAAGGGAGGTCTATCAAAATACAGGATTCCAGCAGAAGTAAATCTAATAGCATCTTTCTTTATTAGCAAAAGATATTTCCTTCACCGAACTTTGACGTCCTTCATTGGGTCAAATACTGTACAGGTAGTCCTTGATTTACGATTGCAGTTGAGCCTGGCAATTACTGTCATAAAGTCATAAAGTGAGTCATGAGAGGACTAAATCTGATTTTACAAACTTTTTTTTTTTGTTAAATGAACATGGAAGTTGTAAAGCAACCACTGTGTTTGTAAAGCAAGCCAGTTCACATGGATTTTTTTTTTTTTTGGGTGGGGGNTGTTTTTTTTTTTTTTTTGGGTGGGGGAGGGTGTTGTTGTAACTTTGAATGGTTGCAAAGTGACTGGTCATAAGTGAAGAGCCCTTGGAGCTGGTTAAACAGGGTTAATAAATCCAAGTAAAAGTTGTAATAAATAACCATGAAAATATATTAAAAATATTTGATGATAGTGGCTCACAAGGCAGCAAAATATTCATGGTAATTTTCAGCTCCAGTGGCAAGCTAACAGACAGCACATCAAGAGTTAACAGTCAGAAGGTGAACACAGAGGTTTTTCTGTTGTTAACAGTTTAGAGGCTTACACAGAGACCTTGGGCTGCAGTGGTCAAAGATTGTAGGAAATGTTGGAAAGCAAATGGATAAAAGCAAAGTTAAGGGGAGTGGTTTTGCAGGGATTGAATCTGTGAGAAAATCTTGGGAATTCGTAGATCAGTTCTAAGAAATCAAAGTTACCTGTTCTTGTCTGTTGACTTGGGGTATGAAGAAAGCTAGTTTAGCTCCTTTGGGTGACAGAGTGGGGAGCAGAGTTGGCTCAAGTGAACTGGAACCGAATGCTATTCTTTCAGATAAAGAGGAAGAGAGTGAGAGCCTCTGAGAACTTCAGAATAACTTACTTCTCTGAGAGACAATATCTTTCCTGAGATACAAGCACTGCTAATTCAAGTATGTGCATCCCAACCTTCTGATTTGATTAATGTTTTTTCCTCCAGGGATGAACACAGGGGATTCCCAGTCCCATTCTTTGTTTCCAAAAACAATCCAAGAAAGGCCAAGTAATCATTACATAGCTACTTCTAAAGATATTGTTAGTTTGTACAGCCTTTCATAGTCATGCAGCTATGTCGGGGTCTCAAATATTCTTTGATATATTGTTTTCATTGGTTATTATATAATTTATTTGGATTTATTAAATCTGTTTAATCATCCATAGCAGGGGTGTCAAACTCAATTTCATTGAGGGACACATCAGGGTTGTGTTTGACCTTGGAGGGCCAGGGTGGGTGTGGCCAACTCAACATCACTTGTGTCAGGGGCGCCTCTGATGGCTTGAACTCTCTGCCAGCAAAAATAGGCTCCCAAGTTCCGTTTTCAGATGCCATGACTCCTGCAACCCTCTGCAAGTAAAAATGGAGCTTGGGAGTGCTCCATTCAGTCCTTCCAAGCTCTGTTTTTGCTCACAGAGATGTCATGAGTTGGTCCTTCACTGTTTCCAGAATGGCCCCACAGGCCAGATCTAAGCACCCCGTGGGCTGAATCCAGTCCCTAGGCCTTGAGTTTGACACCCCTGAACTATAGTATTTGGTCACTATAGAACTGGAGTAGAAAGAGGCCCTCTACTACTGGATTCCAAAGAGAAAACAATATACTTGCTGATATATGTATAGCCGTATCTTCTTTTAATAAAACTTGCAAAAAGAACTCTGGAAAAGTCTTACATTCAGTCAAAGTGGGGCAGTTAATAATTTGATGCAGTGGTTCTGGGCTTTATAAAGACATTAAAGCTGAGCCAACTTAGGAGGTATCATTTAAGAAAGGGGAAAGCAATTCTCGTAACAATAAAATAGAACTTTCTCTAGTTTATCCTCCTTTGGGAATATTAATTATCCCCTCTTACATTCTGCTAAAACAGATTTCATCTTGGAGATGTGTGCTCAAGTATAGGCCAGGCTGTTTAGATTCTGATGTTGTTTGTTAAAAAGTCTGTTAACATTCACAAACCCAGACTTGATAATTCATTAGAATTTCCAATGGTTAAGCCTTGAGTTGGAGGGTCATTTATATCTTCAGTCTCCTTACCTCCCAGCATAATCTATTTCTACTCTATGAAAGTGCAATTTATTGTTAATTGACAAGATTGTTGAACTATAAAAGTAAATTATTTAATTAGGTTTACTCCAATTTCAACCAGCTCTATTATAAACATACAGTGATGAGATGACTTCACTGTAGGGCCTACCTTTGTGCAATTGAATTATTGTTTCAAAAAGACATGTGAGAATATAGCTGAGGGATTTTGTTGGAGTGCTAAATGTCTGTGCCCTTGGTTTGGCTTCCTCTCTCTTTATACTTTTCTGCTACTCCAGTCTCTGGCTTTAATCCTAGGCAATAAAAGCCATATCTTGTGAGGACCATGTTAACTATTTAAATAATGACAACCCTCCTTATTATATTCTTATTCTTCCATTCTCCTGCAACACATTATCTCAGCTTTACTTACCAGCTGCCTATGTTATAGTTGGGAGAGCAAGACTAAGTTTTGTGGAGTAAAATACTTAGAGTTCCATCTTCAGTTTACATCTTTATTATCGCAATACCACACTTCGGCAATACGTTAGCTTTGTGCAATCAAACTACAGCTGATACAGATACTGTGTGCTTCAATTAAAAAAAAAAACCTCCAGCCCAATGTGTATGGTATAAAATTTAAAATTATTAGTTGTGTTCATGTACGTGCAGCCTTCTGTGTTGCCATCTCATGGAAGTTCAATTATCCTATTTATTTCAGCTTATTTTTACATCAATTGAGCTCTAATTTAATCAGTATTTTTTTAAGCCATGGACTTGCATTTGTTTTTAAGTGTGTGTTTTGTGTGCATACACACACACACCCTCACTCCCACACACCATAACAGAAAAGATTCCAGATTTTATAGAATCAAGAGTGTTCCAGATGCAGCTCTAAGAACAATGGTGCTCACCTTAGACTGGTTCTGCTCCCAAATCATATCACTTCTACTCCATAATACTCTTTCAAAGCAGTCTCGGACCAGCCAGTGATCATCCTTTACTCTGCAGACCTCAAAATGCTGAGAATTTGCAGAGAATGCTTCATTCAGCTGTTCAGTAGAAGACAGCAAAAATACTGCTCAAATAAATACTGCTGGCCCTGCAGTCATAATAAGTTCTCACTTCATGCAAACAGAGAAAAATAAATTACTAGTGATAGGAAACTATCATATACAACAAATCACAGTTCCCAAGCATTTAGCTATCTTGTCTTTCATTTTTACAGAATTCTTCCAAACAACTTAGAATTATTTAATACTCTATTATGGTTTCTCACACAATCAACTAGAGTTTAGACTGGATTTGACACTTTTGTCAACTTATCGAGTCCTGAGCAAAGGCCAGGGGTAGGCAGATGTTGACGTTTGATGGTGTTAGAGATATTGTTGCAGGATGTAAGCTGTTCTGAGTAAAATTGGCTTTTGCAATTGACTGATGGTGAATGTGTCAATGCCAATGGTGTTCAGGTGGTGCTCCATTTGTTTTGGGATTACACCCAAGGTACCTATTCCACAACAACAACTCTATGAGTTGAGGTGGACTGAGAGAGGCAGAAAGCTGGTCTTCGTGTCTAAGGGAGATCTAGAACTTACAGCATCTTGGTTCCTAGGCAAGCTTTTAACTACTATCCCAAACTGGTTTTTAATGCAATAGAAGCAATTCATTAAGCAAGAGGGAATTTCCAAGCTGCTTTATCACTTCCTGCTCTGCCATATAAAGGCTCCAGTGGTGAAATCCTAAATAATACAGAAATAAAGCACTGAGTTTCAGTGGCACCAGGGAGAGAGCTCAGGAGCCAGGAACCAGAGTAAAGAAAAGAATTTTGAACAAAATCCCTCCAGAGGTAATTTTTCAAAGAAAATACACCTTGTTTTCACTACAAAACATAATGCATAAATACAAACAACCCCTACCCTACTCCCACCCTGCACCCCTGCCTAAATTTCAAAAACAGCAGATATTGTGTGAACAGAAGGAACCAGAGGTGATTCTGAATTGGTTATCCTGATGCAGAGAGGAACTGGCTGCCTGTTGTGCTTGGAAACAAAGCACTTGCAGATTGTCTTGGATAGGCTTGTGTCTCTTTTTCCTTGGCTTCTGAGGATTTCCTCACTTGCAACAAGATTTGCCGATTATTTGTCTTTTAGTCCTAGGATTAAAATATTTTACACAAACATCAGTCCAGGATTTCTAATACTATGCTGCATGTTAAAGTTAACACTGATAAAGAAAACAAACATCCTCTGTCTCAGAACAGATAAATCCCAATTTGGGGATTTGCGAAGGTCCAGATTCAGTTCCCCAACTACAGTGCAAAGTGCAATCTTATTCATGTTATTCAGAATTAAATGTTATTGTACTCCCTGAAGTTTGGGCAGCAGTCCCATTCACTCTTACTTATACAGGTAGTTTAGTTTAGGTTTAGTTTAGTTTTTTTTTTTCAGTTTATAATGCCACTTATCTCAATGAGGAACTCTGGATGGTAAATAGAATTAAAGCAGAATGAAAATAATAAGGAACACTATAAAAATTAAAAATACAGGCAGCCAAGAAACAACATAAAATTTACTAAGCTAATTTCCCCAAATTCTTTTTTTTTAATAAATTTATTTATTCAATGTTTATGAAATTAAAAACATATATTTACACTTTACAGCATTGTTTAAGCAGTAGATACACTTGTACTTTTCTTCTAATAGCATGTTATACATTGTTATAACTCCTTCATCATTTTAAACTCTCTTTATGCATATATATATAGTTTATTTTCATTTAATTACACATCACCTTATTTTTCCAAAATGTTACCAGGTCATCAGATATTTCTGTATTATTTAGGATATCTCCCTTTGCTTCATTTCTTTATCCAGTCGTACTAGATATCCCATGTTTTGTAATATTAATTGTCTTGGTTATCTTTTAACAACTTAGTTAATCTATCCATCTTGGCACATTCATGTACCTTATTGATTATCATATTTTATGAAGGGGTTGTAGCCAATTTCCAGTTTTGAACAAAGCTTATTCTAGCTGCCGTTATAATAAGAAGAATGTGTGTAAAGTAGGAGATTACAATGCAGTCCCAGAGAAAGACTACAAATGCAGTAAAAAGAAGCAAAGAAAAGGAAAATACTCCCATCTACTTTCAAGAAGATGGTGACAGAATTGAATTTGAAAAATGCTTGGAGAGAACTGAATCCTACTAAAAGACAATTCACTTTCTTTTCCATCCCCCACCACTCATGGTCAAGAATAGATCTTATATGGATGGATTTGGGATTAATGGAGAACATAGAAAAAATAGAGATTTAAACTAAACACATGGGCTGACCACAATCTGATTAAAATTAAATGGAGAGGAAAGAGGAGGATTGGAAAGTGGACACTTAATAAATATGTATTAAAAGATAAATAATATATTAATATGATAGAAAAAGAATTAAAATATTTTTTGAAATCAACCAGAGAGATCACACATCCTTATATAATTTATTGGATACAACTAAAGGCCTATATAAGGGGTTTAACTATTGCCTATGATATAAAAAGGAACAAAGAAAAAAGACGACAACAGAAAGACTGACAGGAGAAATTGAAAGACTTAGAAATGATCAGACAGAAAGATCCAAGTAATGGAAATATTAAAAGAGAAATTGATCTGGTGAAGCACAAAATAAATCTGAGTGTACAGGAATACCTGGCCAGGAAAATCAAATTAGCAAAGCAAAATTACTTTGAAAACGTGAATAAGCAAGGGAGATAATTGGTTCACAAATTAAAAAAAGAACAAGAAAAAAGAACGATAGTAGTATCCTGAGATGAAGAAGGAAAAATATGTTCCCAGATGCATGAAAAGAAGGAAATTGCTCAAAAATTCTTCACAAATTTATATATGCAGGAAGAAACCCTGGAAGAGTTTATTAATCAATATTTAAAAGAGAAAAATCTACCAGAAATAATGGATGAAGAAAAAGACATTTTAAATTATAAAATTTCTATAAAAGAAATTAGAGATGCAATTGGGAAACAGAAAATGAATAAGATCCCTGGCCTGGATGGAATTCCATCAGAATTTTATAAAGAATTTCTTACTTGAGGAGCTAATGGCGTATTTGTACAACAAATCCCTTGAATGTGCTAAAATACCAAAATCATGGATAGAGGCGTATATAATGCTCATTCACAAAGGACAGACCCACAACAAATTCCCAACTATAGGCCAATTTCCCTCTTAAATGTGGATTATAAGATCCTAACAATGATAATGTCTGAGAGGCTAAAAAGGATGCTAAGTAGAATCATCCATCCTGATCAGAACAGGTGTCTTTTGCAAAGACAGATTAAGACCAATACAAGGATAATTTTGGATGTTTTAGAATTTTATGAAATGTGCCCAAATAGACCAATGGCAGTGATGTTACTAGATTCCCAGAAGGCCTTTGATAATTTGAATTGGAGATTTCTTATTAATCAACTGATCAGCATGAAATTTGGTATACATTTTCTGGGACTTATCCAAACAATCTATAAGACACAAACAGCAAAAATAATAATGAATGGAGAAATTACGGATAGCTTAGAGATAAGTAAGGGAGTGAGGCAAGGGTGTCCCCTAGCTATACATATTAGCAGAAGAGGTATTATTGATGCAAGTACAACAGAACTGAGATATCAAAGGATTAAATATTAAAAAAGAGGAGGATAAACTCCAAGCCTTCGCCAATATGGTATTCATAATGGAAGACCCAAAAGAACCAAGCACTATACTAATGAATGAAATAGAAGAATTTGGAAAGGTGGCAGGCTGAAAATTAGAGAAAAAACCAAATTAATAACAAAAAACTGCACAAAAAAACAAAATGAAGAATTGGCAAACAAATTAGGTATGTCGGTAGTAAACAAAGTAAGATATCTCGGGATCTGGCTGACAGCTAAGTGTTCCTCAATCAAAAAGGATAATTATGATAAATTAATGACTCTTAAAAGTCATTAATTTTAAAATATTAAAAGATTTAGATAATTGGGCAAGGATACAACTGTCCTTGTTAGGGCAGATTACAATAATAAAAATGAATGTCTTACCAAAGTTGCCAGTTAAGCTGGGGAATTAAACAAACAAAATTTAAAATTTATTTGGCAGAAGAGAAAAGCCAGGATAAAATACAAATTATTACAAGATACTAGAAAGAAAGGAGGGTTTGGTCTTCCAGAGTTTGAATTATCTTATCAGGTGGCAATAGCAGTGGCTGAAAGATTGGATCAATTTGACAAATAGAAGCATACTAACATTAGAGGGCTTTGACCTACAACTTGGCTGGCATGCGTTTATCTGGGATGGGAAAAGTGAATATCACTAGTACTTTCAAGGACAATGAGGGGGAGATACCTTGCTAAACACATGGGAAAAAATAAAAAGGAACCATTATGTAAAGGTGCCATTATGGTTATCAACAATTGAAGCAGTAATACATCCCAATGTTCTGGATTGTACCAAAATGATAAAATATAGAGACTGCTAAACAATTACAACTTCAGAGAACTGAGATAGGATGGTGGCCTTATCTGCAAGTGCAAGCATATTATAATAAGGATAAAGAACAATTTGGTTTTTATACAACCCAGCAAGAGTTTGATAAAATATGGCAAGGGGAAGAAAAAAAATGATAAGTAAAATTTACAATTACCTATTAGATTATAAAATGAAGGAGGAAACTGTCAAAAGATGCATGGTAATTTGGGCTAAAAATCTGGGCCATACTATCAATTTAGACCAGTGGGAACATATTTGGCAGACAAACTATATAGACAAACAATGTGTCAGTCTCTTACAAAGAGAACTTAGATAAAATGTTTCATCACTGGCACTTACCACTGACGAGATTAACCAAAATGTTCTCTAACATGACACCCAAGTGTTGGAAATGTAATTATAATCAGGGAACATATTTCCACATGTGATGGACATGCCTCCATGCACAAAAATATTGCAAAAATAAGAATATGGATAGAGGAATATTTAATTCTTCCCCAAATTCTTTATGAGTAGTCAATCATACTGCATTTACCTGAGAGCAGGACAAGAAGCAATGGGTGGAAATTAATCATGGAGAGAAGCAGCCTACAACTAAAGAGAAATTTCCTGACAGAACAATTAATCAGTGGAACAACTTGCCTCCAGAAGTTGTGAATACTCCAATACTGGAAGTTTTTAAGAAGAGGTTGGATAACCACTTGTCTGAAATGGTATAGGGCAGGGGGATCAAACTCCCACCCCGCAGGTTGGATGCGTTATGTGCTGGCCATGCCCATGCCCAGTGTAGCGAAGGGGAAAAAAGTTGTGATACATCATGTGACACCACCATGACACCATGACTTTGATACCCCTGGTATAGGGTTTCCTGCCTGAGCAGGGGCTTGGGCTAGAAGAACTCCAAGGTCCCATTCTATTCTATTCTATTCTATTCTATTCTATTCTATTCTATTCTATTCTATTCTATTCTATTCTATTCTATT
>BHFT01061927.1:0-16135 GCA_004320025.1 Laticauda laticaudata
TAATCCGGATCCCCCGTGATTAGGAATTGGGACATTTCCACGTTACTTTCAAGAAGCATGGGAAAAAGTACTTCCACTAACCCATCATGGACAGAGGACCGCCCAAGGCCTGCTGGACCTGGAATGGTTCGCGCCATAGGAGATCGAGCGGTGACGGGCACAACCACTGGAGAAAACAGACTTGGACGGAGGAACTCATGAGAGGACTTCCCAAGAAAGTTCAATTGGACAATTAGGCAAGTACCGGGAGTCCCCAATATCATTAATGTGAACCCCAATATTGCCCTAACCGTCTCAAACCAAGGCGAGTTCCATATCGTGCTCAAGGCTAAAATCGATTGAGCAACTAGACAAGTTCATCGGGCATAGGGTCCTGGAGCCATAGATCGTGCACGCTGGGGAGGACCCCCAATAGTCACGCCCAATTAAAACCAGATGGTCAGTGAGAATTGTGTGACTACAGGCAAACCCTAAATAATGCAACGTGCAACAGTGCGTACCCGTCCCGGTGGTTAGACAGCACCCTCCTTAGGACTCGAACTCGGGGGAGGAAAAGGTTTCGTTGAAGCTCGACCTGGTGCAGGCATACCAGCAGCTGCCAGTTGAGGCTTGAGACTTTGCCAAGAAGCGCAACCATCGCTTGGACCCACAGGGGTGGCTCCTGTGGAAAAGACTCCAAATTTGGTAGTTAGCGTGGCACAGGGGTATTCCAGAGCTTAAATGGAACAGTTACTACAAGGCATAAAAGGAAGTTGGTTGCCATCTCTTCGATGATGTCTTTGGTAGCAGCCAAAAACAAAAGCCAATTGGGGAGCCTCTCAGGAAAGTCCTGGCAGAGGAGGTTTAAAAACGCAGGACTAAAGTAAAAAAGAGAAGTGCCAGCTATGCACTGAAGAAAAGTAGAGTTCCTGATACCTAGTTGATAAAGATAGAATTTCACCCCACGAGAGAAAAAAGATTAAAGCAATCAAGGAAGCCCCAAGGACCACAAATGAACAGCAGATGTTATAGGCTCTTAGGACTAATTTAACTTTTACAATGTTTTTTTTTGCCACAAAAGGCAACGAGGGCGGAACCTCTGCATAGGTACTCGATAAACAGCCACCTGGGCCTGGGGCAAATGGGAAGATGCCGCACTTCCCAGAAAAAATAAAAGCTCTCTTCACATCGGAATCCCAGTCCTCATCCAATTACCAGCCAAACTACACTAACCGTTGACCTGCGACGCCTCTCCATTTAGCATTCGGAGCACCTATACTGAGCCACTACTCTGCCAGATCCGAGAGAAAGCACCAATTGCCATACTTCCTCTAACGACATTATCAAAGGCAGGAAAGGAACTATTAGCCCCAGCTTGACCAAGGAGGCACTAGCAGCTGGTCACTGGTAGTGAACGGCGTTCACAATAACCTGCTACGGTAGGCAACCTCACCCTTATCACCGATTCCACAAACAATTCCTGGGATCCTGGCAGGGAACAAAGGCCACCCCTAATGTCTTTCACCCGGATGACTAAGGGTCGAAAGTTCGGGCTTGCCTCCTACAACCTACCCAACTTAACTATATCGCCTCGCGAACACAGCATCTCGCCCGCCATCCGCCCATTAAGACCGTTTCCCCTGCTGTCCAGAGGATGATTCTAGGCACCCACCAGAAGTGCGAGGACCCCTGCAAATATAGACACTGCCTCAACCTGCCAACAATCCGTCGTCAGACATTGTAGAGAGACCTAACTTCAAAGCCATTGTGAAACTGGCGTGAGTTTTGAGACTGGTGGAAAAAAGGGTGGGCCGGAAACAAGAGGGCAGCGACAGTTTTGTCAGCCTTCAGATCTTTCTGCTATTGCTTTGCATTCTTTGACTGCCATAACGTAACTGGGAGGGGGGAAGAGGGGAGATAGGAAAATTAAGTTGGGGAAGTGAGCTGGAGGTGTTACATTCGTCTGTTGTATACAATGGAGGGCGTGGAGCGAGGTAAGCTAGAGTTTAGGTTTCCTATTTTCTCGCTTAGCTTTCTTCTCTCTCTGCGCACACTGCACACCCCCTTATCCAAAATATCCCCAAGGGTCAACGGACAGAGGCCTTCGGAGTTCATCACCTGAAGATGACCCACATGACTCATGTCCACAACTTCTTTAATTGGATAGTTTCATTTGAACAATTGGGGTGGGAACATATTCCATCCACTTCTCCTATATGTGAATTGCGCGCCTAATTTCTCCAGATTCGAATTCTTTGGTTGCGACCACTTCACTTCAGTAAAAGATTATCTTTTTCTCTAAACTCCGCCGCTCTAAGTAGTTTCTTTCCTGGATTTTTTGAAGGAGCCTCCGCTCCTGACATTATTACGAATCTCTTCCCCCCAGTCCCACCCAGAGAGAATACTCAATTTTCTCTTCTGAGGGGCCGGACAGATGTCATCTTCAATTAATAGTGACCAAGAGGGATCCAGGAGTCTCATTGTGAGGGGCAATATTCTTTTGTTGATGCAGGAAGCCCAAGCGCTTAGCGAGCTCAGTCTGGAAGGGACCAAGTTGTGAAGCCCAGATGGTCAGTTGGATGTTGGTTTGGAAAGATCCGGAGCGAGATCAAACCCCCCCCTGGGAGTCCACCAAAACTTCACCCGCCGGCGCGGAAAAGGAGGACCTTGGGCAAGTATGAAGGGAAATTGAGGGAACTCTTGCTGGATCAAGGCCAGGGACTCCTGAATGAAGCCTTTGAACAAACTTCAAGCTTTCACCAACAAGGTTATTGAAGGGGAGGGGAAGAAGCCCCAGCCAGGAGAAGCAGAGCAGTCCCTCTCCCATAAATTCAACACCGAAGTCTCAGCAAGTGCAGCCCCGGGCCCTTTCAGCGGGAGGTGGAAATTCCTAGAAAGGCGTTAGGAGCTCCTAGCTGGCCTCCGTTAGAAGCTAAAATTACGGAGGGATACCCAAAGCCTTGGGATTTTTTCCTAGCTCAAGTTTGGAGCCACATGGAGGAGTATGGGCGAGGATTTTCCCTCAGAAGCAGCCAAAGTGAGGTGTGTATCCAGGGCTCTGGAAGGGGGAAATAAGCGGCGCAGAATAGATGGTGACTTGCATAATGATAATGCCTCCTTCAATTGGCTGAATTATAAACCTATTATGTGCTGCCTGCGGGGGCCAGGTTTGAGGAACCCGGCTTGGCGGAGCAAAAGGCTCGAATTAGGATGAAAACCATAAAACAGGGGCGGAGGTCTGTGGCTGAAACACCCGGAATGGACACTCCTTTCGTGATTCAAGCCGATGCAAGTGATGTGGCTACTTTGGAGCGGTCATTACTTCAACTCAATGAGAAGGTGACTTTTACCCCAGCCTTGTGCGTACACCTTCCCGTTAAGCTGTCTGAAACAGAGAGAAGGTGAGGCCGTTCTGGGGAGAAAGAAGCTTTTGCAGTTCGTTGGGCCTTGCTGACCTGGAGACAATTTCCTGGAAGAGCAAAACACCCGTTTGAGGTAGGACTGATCATAAGGGAATTTCTGGAACCCTTTAAAAACGCCCCGGAAACTTGTTTCCTGTAAACCAAGTCGCTGGGCCAGTATTTCTAAGCGATTCACATTTCTCATTGAAGTACATTCCTAGGGGGGAAGAATTTTTGCGGGATGCTCTCTCTAGACTACCTCAATATAATAGCACACGCCAGGAGGTGATAAGCCCAATTGTCTCAGCCAACCATTAGCCGCTTCCAGTGATTTCACCAGAGCTCAAAAGAAGACAAAGAAGTGGTTTTATCGAATGACCTACCGAACATTAAAAGAAAGCTTTTAAAACTGACGAATGGGTTCCTGGCTCATTTCAAAGTAACTATACGATAGAGATTGGCTTTGGCTTGGGTGGGCGCGCCAAAGTTGTATGTGCACAGGTTACTAAGGAGAACCAAAATACTTAACAACAGGCTCATGATTTCTAAAGCAGCTGGCCACTTTTTGGATTTTGGTGAAGACCTATACATCTGGTTACAGCGGCAATTCTGGTGGCCCTGCGTTTAAAGAAAGACACTCTCGAAAGCTTTATGTAGCTAGCCTGTCCAGTTTGTGCTCGGCCTACAAAGAGACCGTGCCCTTGGTATAAGCCAGTAGGATTTGTTACCAAAATGTAGCTAGACTCCAAACGGCATCCCTAGAGCGTAAGGAAAGTCTCTATGGACTTTATAGTAGAATTGCACCGAAAGTGGTGGAAAGTCACGGTTCATCTGGGTAGTGACTGATTTTGTTTTCCAAACAAGTACATTGCATACCCTTGTCTCACGATTTCCCTCTTTGCTAAAATTGCTGGCTACAACTGTTATTATCACATATCTATAGGTTACAATGGCGTTCCAGAGCGCATTTAATCTCTACAGAGGGGTCCCAATTTACCTCAACTTTTGGAAAGGAGTTCCTGAAGTTAAAAGCTCCGCCAGGGGTTAAGCTCCGCTCCCCACCACCCCCAAACCAATGGGGCCTGTGAGAGACTAACGCAGTGTTAGAACAATATCTCAGATTGCTACAATTAAATTATCAACAAGAATAACTGGTCCGAAATTATTACCATTATGCCGAAGTGGCATATTAACAACTCCGTTACACAGCAGTACTGGATTTACTCCATTCTAAAGTGGCCTCGGGACAAGATTTCGTTCCCATACCTTGAACTTTCCTCGTGAAAAACCTAAACATCCATTCGTTGGATGAATGGATAACTCAACTTTCAACTTTAACTGGCCAGTTAACACGCGCAAAGATTTAGATGAGGGCCATCAAGCTCATAAGAAACTTGCGGACAAAGGAAAAGATCCCCCCAGAAAGAATCATTAAAGTGGTGGTGACGCAAGGGCTGATTTTCCTGGCTCCACCAGATACTGCAGACCACTCAAAAGTCAAAGAAACTTTGGCCTAAGTACGTTGGATCCATTCCACAATTGAACGGATTATTAAATCCCGTAACAGTCCAGCTAACCTTACCCAATAACTCTTCAACAATTCATCCGGTATTTTCCATGTTTAGTTTGCTAAAAACCTGAACATACTTCTGACTTTAAGACCCATTCCAGGTGATTCCTCCCATACCAATACTGATTGAAGGGAACAACATTTTGAAGTTAAAAGAATTCTGGACTCTCGCAAATGTGAGACGGCCCGACTCCAGTATCTTATAGCCTTGGTAAAACATTTTCCCTTCTTCACAAGCCGAATGGGTATATGAAACCGACGGTCAAGCCCCTAAGTTGGTTCAATTTTCGTTTCCAAGTATCCTGACAAACCTTAGGATTGTGTTGTTTGTAATTATTTGTAGTGATTAATAATTTGTCTTTATATTGTCTCCTCTTCTCTCTTCTTAGGACTGTGATTTCCTTTTTCTAGGAGAGGCCGAATGTCAGGCCTTCAAGATTTCTGCTATTGCTTTGCATCTTTTCGACTTGCCTATACGTAACGGAGGGGGGAAAGAGGGGGAGATAGAATAAGTTGGGAATGAGCTGGAGGTGTTACATTCGTCTGTTGTATAAATGGGAGGGGGTGAGCATAAGCTAGAGTTAGGTTTCTATTTTCTCGCTTAGCTTTTCTTCTCTCTCTGCGCAACTGCAACCCCTTATCAAATTATGCCAAGTCAACGGACAGGAGGCCTCATCATCAACCTGAAGATGCCCACATGATCATGTCCACAACTTCTAATTGGAAGTGTCATTTGAACTTATTTGGGGGTGGGACATATCCATCACGTTTCTATATGTTGAATTGCGCGCCTAATTTTCTCAATTCAGAATTCTTTGGTTGCTACCACTTCACTTTCAGGTAAAAGATATCTTTCTCTAACTTAAAAGAGTCTAAGTATTTCTTTCCTGATTTTGAATGGAGCTCCGCCTTGACATTTTTAAAAACACTCTCTCTGGCAACTGGGACAGACTGAACTATTTTTCCAAAAAGGATGTTATTTATGGGGTGACAGAATAGTGTTCCAGGACACATTTACAAACAAGAATATGTACACATGTGCCACAAGGGACACCCAGGCGTCGTACGATGAATCCACTGGCGCAGTGGTCTGACCACCTCGAGCTGGGTGGCAACATGTGCACTGTCACGATCCAGGCCAACACCCTCCCTCCGCACCCCCCTCCCGTGGGAACCCCAGGGGCCCCTGGTCAGCGGGTCCCACTAGACACTTGGTGGGACCCACAAAAGGACACACCCTTTTTAATCACATTGACAGCATTACTCCAACTGGTTGGAGGTACACTATGCAATCTACCAACAACAGAAGCAGTCATAAAAAAACGAACTAAAATCTTTTTTGGCAACCCATGGGTCTACCAGACTTGCTTGTCTCTGGACAATGAGCCACAATTACGGCATTGGCATTCAAAACAATTTCTCGCAGAATGGGGCATGAACGGGCATGCATTACAGCACCCGCTCATCCGGCCGGCGAATGGCTGGGCGGTACAAATCGGTCGATACACAAAAAAGTGCCCTAAAAAAAAATGGACGCAGGGAGCATGCATGAGAAAAATAAATAAAACTACTAACAATTTACAAACACATAACACCCAGCTCAAAAACCAACCAAAAGCCCGCAGAGCTCCTGATGGGAAGAAAACTCCGATCCCACCTAAGACAGACTGCACCCAACATATAATCGACGAAAAACACCAGACCTCGGTCCAGGCCGGTACCGAGCACATTTAATTCTCTGGGAGACACTTGTTTTTGCCAAACTTTTCAGGGTTACCCCTTCTGGGTACCTGTCAAGATAACCCAGGTGATAGGTCCCCTGGTCATAAAGACCGGCTGGAAACGGAGGATGCGAAGGAATTGGAAACGACATATCGACCAACCTAAGAATCACGACACCCTCCAACAATGCCAGCAACGCACAAACACCAAAAAGAGGACTTTAAATAAAAAACTATAGAGAAAGGAGAAACCAAACGGAGATTACCAAAAAGAAGGCGAAAAATCCTACCCACAAACACAGCGCGCAAACGACCCACGCCCAAACCGACACACAACTCGAGCAACCACCACCAACACCAATAAATAAGAAATAGAAACCAACAACACTATACCACCAGCAAATGATGGCCAGCAGGAAGGGAACCAGCAGAAGACAACCCAACAGAACCTCACCTGGAAGGAAGCAGCCAAGCCAGTTCAACCAGCCCAGGAAAGACCGCCCGGAACAGAGAAGCTAACAACTCAACTGAGCCCAGGTAGACGCCGGGTGGGAGTTGCAGGGAAAGGCCTGACTCAACCCTTTCCAGGCAGTTTCATTGCAGAAGAGCAGGAGCAACAAAGATTCCATCTTAAACTGGCTGAAGACCATGCAACAACTGAGCTGCACAGGTCAAGTAGCAGGTTAAAAAGGCCCCGCTCTACCAACGTGAACTATCACATAGTATGCGACCCTATGGACCAAACCAAGAGGGGAGGGGTGTTCCATATTAGCATTCTTGGAATACCCTCACCTGATTGGTCAAGACGGATCGCACTGTGATTGAATGAAAGAACGACAGTGATTGGTCAGTAAAGAATCAACTGTGATTGGCCGTGCCAATCGCGGGAGATTCAGAGAGCTGTCATTGAATGTGAGCCGCCGGCAAGCTCTATAAGAAGGGATGCCATGGCTCGCAGGTCCAGCACAGATCTATACCTTTTAATAAAGAGTTGAAATTATTCTGGTCTCAAGTCTCTTTTTTCTCACGCTTCTACACTTCTAATCCAGCATTCTTAATGATGCATTCTCAAATGGTTCAAAAAAATACATTGTTAGTATGGATTGGTGCGTTCCTTTCCTCATTTAAGTGCTCTGCATCCCACTATCATACTTTTTTTTAAATAGGCAAATATAGTGGCTTGGTACAATAATTGTGCTTTTAAGAGCAGTCCACTATTTCTTGTGGTCTGTGTAATCAAAATCCTTTGTATAATCAATAAAAGAAAAATGGATGCCTTTTTGGAACACTCTTGCCATTCATTCCAGCGAATGTTAGGAGTGTGGCCTTGGGTGCCCTTGTTGCTTTTCAATCCAGTTTATACTACCAGTAATTCTCAGTCCATCTATTGTTGAAATCTGAATGTAAGATAAGTGCAATTGTTCAGTAATTGAGCATTGTTTAGCAAAGCCCTTTTCTGGAAAGTAAGTGATTTTTCTTTTTATATTCCGTGGCGCTGCGTATAGAGCTCTGTACCTGCTTATAAACCTTATGTAATAGCATCACTGTTTAGTTTTAATCAGTTGTGATGCTAATAGCAATAGCAATGACTAATATAATGCTTTCCAGCCCTCTCTAAGCAGTTTACAGAGTCAGCATATTGCCCCCAACGATCTGGGTCCTCATTTTACCCACCTTGGAAGGATGGAAGGCTGAGTTAACCTTGAGTCTGGTGGGATCTGAACTGCCAAATTGCAAGCAGCTGAAGTAGCCTTCAGTAGAAGTAGCCTGCAGTACTCTAACCACTGCACCACCGAGGCTCATCAGATCCTGTAGTTTTGTTGGTAGCAATATTTTCTGGGGCATATTTACAGTACTTCCCTTTCCAAAATGTCTGGTCTACTTCAGTGGTCAGATTTCTATATGTATCATCAATTCTTTATTGTTCTTTCATATATTTATGGAAGCATTTGCTGTGAACATTTTTATTTAGCAGAATTCTATTAGTTTGTCTCCTACCCCATTACCTGGGAATAAGTTGCACTGGATTGGAAACTTCTAGATATTTCAGAACAAAGGTGTGCTTGGAAGAAATGACCACCAGTTTTGATAAATTGAGACCAATAAGATTGGCTTGCACATAAATTTTGAAAAGATCAAATTTATGCAGTTCGGAAGTGCTCAGGATAATATGCCTATATTAGTCCGTGACCAGACTATAGAACAAATCCAGCAATGTATTTATCCTGCCAGCATTATGTTTATCAATGGAGGTACAGATAAACACATTAACCAACAAATTGGAATAGCAGCAGAAGTGTTTCAGTGCTTGTGACTGTCACGCCCTTATTGGAGTCTGATTCTGAGGGGGATATTGAGCAGCTGATAGGGAGTGGGAGTGTGGATCCGATGGCTGTGGAAGAAAGGGGGGAAGGGCACAGTCCAGCTGGGCATTCAGAGGAAGACCCAGGGCCACCCCCTCTTCATCCAGGGAGGAACAGAGAAGGGAGCAACATGGCTTATGGGAGAGAAAAGAGTCCTGATCCCTTTCATTAGTTGCAGCTGGGAGAACAGGATATAAGAAGGGTGTTTGCAAACAGTACCTTATTGGAAGCAAAGCGTGCATTATCTTTGTCGAGGCTTTTCTGGATTTTGGCGTTCTCCCAACTGTGTGTGCTTCGTTATCTTTTGGAAGTCTGCAATTTATTATCCTGGCCTGTCATGTTAATTACTTCAGTGTGGGCTGTGTTGTTTTTTATTTCTAATTTCTCTGTACTTTGGGTTCGGACTGCATTTCTTCCCTTCGTAGACTGTTTTGGAAGAGTCTGATCTCCAGCCAAGGATAACGGGACATTGGAGGCCAAGTTGGAGCTATTAAAGGGAATTTATCTATTTTTGTGACGAGAACTGTGAATTAACATTGGAAATGAGGCTAGCCTTGGAAAACGTGGTGCAAAACACTTAAGTAAGATCTTAAGATTATTTCTTTGTCCCAATCTTCTTGTTCTTGTAGTTTCTCATAAGTAGAAATTGCCATTTCTAAAAAGTGAAAAACAGAGCCAAAAGATCCCTTCCCATCTTGTTCCTCTTCTTTATATTGTTTGAATTCCATTTTCAGTTCATCCACAAGTGATGCCATTGTAAAAAAATTTTAAACAACCACCCAGATATTTTTAATCCTTCAAACATATTTCCAAGAGTCCCAAAGTCACGAAGGAATCCAAATGCACACAAACTGTTTCATTTAACACTTTCTTCTTTTTTCACTTTCTCTTCCTGGGGTTGCAATTCAGTTACAAAGTTCAAATTAAAATGTATGTTTTAGAAGTCNTAACACTTTCTTCTTTTTTCACTTTCTCTTCCTGGGGTTGCAATTCAGTTACAAAGTTCCAATCAAAATGTATCTTTTAGAAGTCTTGTTACAATTTAGTTTTAATCTTTTAGATTCCAAGCAGTCTCCTCCGGCCAAATCTTACTCTTATTCTTTTCCTCTCCCTTCCCACTTACAGCAAAGAAAGAAAAGTTTTTTTCAGTGATCAGAAATCTTTATTGTCCCCTTGACTTTAATTTTCCAATTTAATTACCTGCTGATGCTAAAGCGGGTTTTTCTGATTTCTTATTCATCTGCTGTCACCGTAAGGAAAGAGAGTGAGAAAAAACAAACTTTCCCTTTTCTCTTTCATTTGCTGTCTCTAGATCTTCTTTGGGAGCAATGTATCTTTTTTTTAAATTCCAGGAAATCTTGAATGTTGCTTCTTATCTTGGTCAGCCAAAACTTTCACCTCTTAGCTTCCTCCTTCACATTCTTTTCCGGATGAGTGCTTCATTGTGGCAGCCATTTCTGACCGCCGCTCTTACTGCCTTCGGAAAAGGGAGTTAAGCCAGCTGGGGAGAGGAGATGCGGTTCCCCTCGAACCCTGCTGGGTCTCCCCTATCTTCAGCCACCTCTACGGCGTGGCTTTAGCCCCAAAGCCGGTTGGCTCGGGGCACTTCAGGATGAGCACAAGCAGAAACCACATATGATCGCGGATTCCTGCTGCCGCCGTAGCCCTGCAAACCGAAAGTCCTCATTGTCCCATTCTGTTGTGTGGTACTGTGGCTGTATAAGATCATCAAGTCTGATTTTCTGCTTTTTTAAAAAAAATTCTTGCTACAAAGCATGTGAAGTAGTTTTCTGAAAAAAACAGGCACTTTCCCACTAATTCTTACCTTGGAATGTCTTCTTTCAATTCAGAAACTATAGAGGAGGGAGCTTTATCCCCAGGAATCAGTGGGAGATCACTCTTTGGTGAGGTAGCAAAGATTTTGTAGTTCAGATCCAAACTACTGATGTGTGGTTGAATTTCCCAGATTGGTCTCACGTATTCATAAAGCGCCTGGACAGAAAGAATTCAGAATTAAACTTAGAGATGTGCTGGGATCCCTCCCGCCAGTCAGTTACGGCCCTTCCTCACTAACCTCTTTGCCTCCGTTCCGTCCATGGCCACTTTCCTTATACCCTCCAAAGGCAGCTGCAGCATCTAGCATATTGTGGCTGTTAATCCAGACTGTTCCAACCTGCAAACTAAGAAGACGGAAGACAAAAAGGGGTGAGGGATTTCAAGTAGCATGACACGAAAAATTAGACATTTTGCTCGTTCTGTACAGGGAGTCCTCGACTTATAACCCCAATTGAGCCCTAGATTTTGGTTGTTAAGTGGGTTTGCCCCATTTTTACAACCTTTCTTGCCACAATTGTAAAGTGAATCGCCGTAGTTGATAAGTTAGTAATATGGCTGTTCAGTGAATCTGGATTCCCCACTGACTTCGCTTGTCAAAAGGTCACAAAAGAGGGTCACGGAACCCAGCAACAGTCGTAAGTATGAACCAGTTGCCAAGCATCAGAATTTTGATCATATGATTATGGGGATGCAACAATGGTTGTAACTGTGAAAAACAGTCGTAAGTCACTTTTTTCAGTGCTGTTGGAACTTTGAACGGTCACTAAATGAACTATTTTAAGTTGAGGACTACCTGTACAGGGAGAAAACAATGGTTTAGGTCTCTGTGATTAGGAACCAAATGACAGAATGCAGATGGATCCAGAGGAGAGATCAAGACACCATAACAAAGAACAGGCTGCACTAAAAGTGATACCTGTGGGCAACTTCGAGTGCCAAGGGAAGAATTTCTGTCCACACACTAGCAGCCAGTCCATGAGGGGAACTGTTCCCCAAAGCCACTGCCTCCTTGGTTGTCCGGAAAGTCAGGGATACCAGAACAGGTCCAAAGATCTGGAAAAGAAAATGTTTAGATCAAGTGTCTCCAACCTTGGCAACTTTAAGATTTGTGGACTTCAACTCTCAGAACTCTTCAGCCAGCAAAGTTGGTTGAAGTTCACAAGTCTTAAAGTTGCCAAGGTTGGAGACCCCTGCTTTAGATCATTTTTAAACAATGAGAATCTGTTACCCTATGATTTCCTACCAAAGCAAATTGATTTCTTATCAAAGCAAATTCTGCAAAGGAGGGGTGCCTGGTTGAAAACAGCAGTAACTGCATATATGATGGAGACAGCAGATTAGTACGAACAGCTTAATTTAAACATTTTGTGTAGGACGAAAAGCAACGTTTCCTCCAAAACTTTAGGCTGAGAATATGCAACCTGGAGCCTCAGCAATAACCAAAATCTGATGGAATAAAAAATATAGGGAAGGCAGAAAAAGATGTAGTATAGTCTCGACTTACAATACTTCATTTAGTGGTCTTTCGAAGTTACAACAGCACTGAAAAAAGTGACATGACTATTTTTCACATTTACGACTTTCCAGCCTCCCCCCTGATCAAAATTCAGAAGCTTGGCAATTGGTTCATATTTACAACTATTGCAGTGTCCCAGGGTCATATGATCTCCTTTTGCAACTGTCTGACAAGCAAAGTCAATAGGGAAGCCAGATTCACTAAACAACCATTTTACTAACTTAACTGCAGTGATTCACTTAACAATGGTGACAAGAAAAGCCATCAAATGGGGCAAAATTCACTTAACAACTATCTTGCTTAGCAACAGAAATCTGGTGCTCGACTGTGGTCATAAGTCGAGGACTACCTGCGCATTTGAAGCAAATTTATCATAAAGGTAATCCAGGTTACAACTGTAGTGGCACTGACATGACAGTTATAAATTTTGCAACTGGTTCAGTCATAAAAACAAATGCTGCAGTCATTCAGCCAACAAATGTTTTGTTGTGGGTATGGTTTTGCTGAAAACGTAAAGTAATTGTTGGTTTTTGACAAAAGCACCATAAAACATGGTGACATGATCCCGGGATGCTATAAACAGCAATAAATGCAGTGTGATTGCTGAGCCCCTGAAGTTTGGTCACATGGCTACGCAGGGTGCAACCATCAGAATTTTGAATCCAGGTCGCAAGTAGCCCCCATGCTGGTCTGTGTAACATCAAACAGTTCAGTCATAAGCCAAGAACTACCTGTAGCTACAAAATGAAGAAACAAAGCTAAATGCCCCATCTCTTATCCACAAAGAATTGTGGGGGACGGTACACAGGACTTACTAGGCCCTTCTTCATGCATGCGATAGGGTTATATTTACTTGGTATCACCACTCACTGCACTCTAATTATATAAAGCTATTTTCCCATTAGATAGTGCACCTAAGTATAGATAGTCCTTGATTTATAACAGTTCATTTAGTGACCATTCAAAGTTATAAAGGCACTGAAGAAAATAACTTGTGTCTGTTTTTCAGTTATGGCAGCATCCCCTTGGTCGTGAGATCAAAATCCAGACACTTGGCAACTGGTTTCCATTGATGACCTTTGCTGTGTCCCAAGATTCAGTGATCACCTTGTATGTTCTGATAAGCAAACCCTGGACAATATCAACCTCTTTGTCTCTTTTCATCACAATTTGGTGCTCTTATATCTGTCGTGAGATGGCCCTCTGTTAGTTCATCAAGGCATCTTTGATAGATGCCACGGACAGAAGGCAACAACAACTGTTATGAACCTCGCGTCTGGGGAAAAGGGCTCAGGAGGGAAGCATCTTCCCTTATGCTTTCAAACAGCCATGTCCACTGAAAGGCAGGAAGTGGTTGTAGGTAGGCCTCAGCCTATGACCACAATTGAGCCCAAAATTTCTGTTGCTAAGCGAAACATCTGTTAAATGAATTTTGCTCCATTTTACGACCCTTCTTGCCAGTGGTTAAGTGAATCACGACAGTTGTTAAATTAGCAACATGGTTGTAAAATGAACATGGATTTCCCATTGACTTTGCTTGTCAGAAGGTTGCAAAAGCTAATTGCATTATTCTGGGACACTGCAACTATCGTAAATATGAACCAGCTGGCCATGCGTCCGAATTTTGATCATGTGACCATGGAGATGCTGCAATGCTTGTAAGTGTGAAAAGCAGTCATAAGTCGCTTTTTTCAGTGCCGCTGTAACTCTGAACTGCCACTAAATAGTTCTAAGTTGAAGACTACCTGCATTTCAGAGTTTTTCCCCAATTGTCTATCTGTGTATCTGTGATGCAGAGATCAGTTATCAGTTACAGCCATAATTAGCAAGCTTCAAACCTGGCATAGCACTGATCTTTCTTTTAGCCTTCAACCTGCAAACCTAAACTCTGCCACTTTATTAAACTTAATATGACTTTTAAAACAGCCATACCGTTTCTCAGGCAGGCACAGAAACCTGAAAGAAAAGGAGCAAGGAAAAAGAGGTCTTGCATGAGGTTTGAAGCATTTTCAAAGCCCCACTTTTAATCCCCACCATTACACTACTACAGCTTTCTTCAATCTGTCAGCCTTCAGGACTTGACAGAAGTTATGGTCCAAAAGTCCAAACAGGGAGAAGAGAGGAGACAAGAGAGGCAGAAAAACAAGATAGAAGGCAGGACATTGTGATCTTGACCATGTTTAAGTGGTCACAGGATAAGTTCGGGATGGTGGCCTCATCTACTATGTTGCCTTCCACCAAATGCCTCAGAATTTCCAATTTTAACATGGTTAGTGGGAATTAAAACAACTTAGCCTAACATGTCTGAAAATATTAGGTGAGGGAAGAAAGATGGATTAAAGCTAGTTTAAAAGAAATCTAGTATATGGCCAAAAATGGGTACTTGAAGAGAGAACGGCACAAACTCGATGCTTCCTTTCCTTTCCTTTCCTTTCCTTTCCTTTCCCTTTCTTTCTTTCTTTCTTTCTTTCTTTCTTTCTTTCTTTCTTTCCTTCCTTCCTTCCTTCCTTCCTTCCTTCCTTTCCCTTTCCCTCTCTGCCTCTTTCCCTCTTATTTATATCCCACATGAACAATCCTGTGAGCTGGGCTGGGCTAAGAGAAAATGACTGGCCTAAAGTTACTTGGCTGGCTTTCATTTCCAAGGCAAAATTAGAGCTCACAGTCTCCTTATTTCTAGCATATAGCCTTAACTACTGGACCCAAGTGGCTCTCTTATTCCATTTATTATTAACATTAATTTCTAGAGATTAAATCAGATATCAGAAATGCTTTCTCATCTCCTCCTACCTCTTCCTGGACGCAACGAGATGTCTGATACGCGCCGGTGATTAAGGTTGGAGGATAAAACAATTGACTTGATGGGAGGGATGCACAGGCCTGGAAGACCTAAAAAATAATAATTACTTTTGAATGAGGTTGGCAGTCATAGAATCTCTAATCTAGATTCCTATCCAAAGGAAAATTGGATTCTACACCTAAATGGTCCCTTTCCCTCTATGTCTCCAGCTCAGGACTGAACTGTGGGATCTTTGTGCTCTCTGAGGTTGGTTATTTTCTTGCAGAAGTTTCATTATCCAACTAGTGCACTGATGTTATCTAGTTGGGTAATAAATTATCTGCAAGGAAACAACCAAGCTCAGGGAGCACTAAGGACTCCTCAAAGAAATTAAAACACTTCAAAAAGCTGGTGGGGTTTATAAAAAAACTACACACACAAAGTTACAAACAGAAAGACACTTGAAAATAGACCCCATTAAATATTACATTCAGCTTGTGGAAGATTCTTGCTGGATCTAAATAACAATAAGGTTCTGGATCTAAACCAGAACTCTCCAGATGCAGTGGTCTTCCAGGGAAAGAGAAGGGAAACAGAAACATCCTCCAACAATTTTGTTTGAAGGATACCAGGATGGAGAAGATGGTCCTCACTGATAGAGAAATCATTATTCTTGATCAGGTCCTGAATCAAACAAATAAAGCCCAACTCTTTCTAGAAGTGTCTACAGAAATATTTCCTCTCTGCTACATATATTTTTCAGCTGAAATCTTCAGTCTTACATTTTTCTTCCCTATTAGTTAACAACTAGCAAAGAAATCCAAGGCCATAATTTTAACAAATAGCACAGATGTTTCACAGACATTTTTTTTGTACAGGTGAAACTCGAAAAATTGGAATATCATGCAAAAGTTCATTTATTTCAGTAATGCAACTTAAAAGTTGAAACTAATATATGAGATAGACTCATTAC
>BHFT01061933.1:0-67617 GCA_004320025.1 Laticauda laticaudata
CCCGGCAGTCGCGGCAACCCTTTATTCTTGTAATAAAGTTACTTGACTGTTAGCTCCGTGTCCACCTCAATAATTACTCCCGCTCTTCATTGCCATTAATGTTCTCTCTCTCTCACACACACACATACTTCTCAGTCAAAACTTATAGTTTAATTTTGAACTTCTTACAGATTTGCACCTTGCTGCACAATCAATAATGGAGGTATTCATCTGATAGAACTTGGTAACAGGGTCAAGTATACTTGTGCAGTATGAAGTATGACAAATGCCATCAGACGAGTGTTCAACAATGGATTGTCCTGGAAGCAGAACACCTCTTTCATTGTTCAGACATACTTTGTCTTTTGCTGGAAAAATTTCAATAAATATGAACAACATTATGTAAAATTGTTCACATGCTTTAAATAATATTGCTATTTCAAGGAAAGAAAGTGAGACAAACAAAATGCTTAAATGTTCATAAATAATAATTGATGAAAGAAAATGAACACACTAACATTTATTCATGACTTTCTCCTGACAATAGAATCCTACAGCAGTCATAAAACAGTGGAGCTAGCCACACATATTTCCATTCAATTCTCCTTGAAACTATTTTCAAGTTTTTTCAAGTTGCAGGAAAGTAGCATATGCTTACAAAAATGCTTTTATTTTAAAATGATTTTAAATATGAATTATATATTATGCTGCCTTAAAAATGCCTGGTTTATAAATAAACAATAGAAACATTATTATAAATTAGTGCTTTCAAAAGAAAAATGGGTTTACTTACAACATTTATATTTAGTACAGTGACAAACATTTTCTGTTTTGTTCTGGAATTTTTCATCTACGACCATTTTCTCTCCCTGTTCACATCAGAAAAATATCAATATTATGCCATAAATATTGTTCTTCAATATCAGTGTTTCTGTTCACTGTATCTTCCTAATAGTTATGGAGTCTAACTTTAAGAAAAGTAAAAAGCCTGGTTCCTTTACAATTCATTGCTGTACGTTCCAATACATATACATCCAGAAGGAAATCTGAATCCCAAGGTATCTTATATAAATCACGAACTCTGAGATTCTAGAACATATTACTTGAATTACACATTTGCTAATGAATTCTGCACTTATTTAACAAAAGTCAATGTTGATGAGCTCAAAGGGATTTACGCCTGTTGAACCTACTGAGTCAAGTTGACATTACCAGTCTCAAAGAGTCTCAAATACATTTTTTCAGAGGAAAATGCACGTCAGATTAATAGACACCTCTCTTTTCACTTTGTTGAATGTTACCAAGAGCATTTTAATTAATTAAGCCCTCATGTACAGGAATGGATGCTACAATGAGCATTTATTTGCAATATGTATTAGTTTTATTAAATTGATACTATAATTACAATAATTGATGAAACATATACCATACATATATATGAATGCATTCAGAAGTTCTAAGTATACTCGAAATTCTAAAAATAACAACATAGTTTAAATTCTGAAAAATAACAAGAATAGATTGTTGATAGTTTAGTAAGATTTCTTACCAGTTTACACTGAGGCTTTGGAATTGTATTACATGCACACTCTAAAATAATAAATTGAAGAAGGGAAAATCAGTCCTCAGAAAGCTATCCATAAGATGTGAATGCAGCGAAACATCCATCAAATATATTTTTAATTATATTTTTCAAACAACACAACCAACACTGCACAAAAAATTGTGACACTATAAATATTTTGAAGATTTCTTGTAGTATAAACTTTCAAAGAAGAGAGACCACTGTTCAACTATTTACAAAGTGTGCACTGTTATTACTGTTAATCTTCTCATCATTCCTTATCACCCATCCCCTCCAACTTGTGACTGTAGGACTTTGTCACTTGTATCCTTACGATTTATATTGACTGTTTTCTAATATGATTTAATTGTTGATTGTACCCTATGACTATCATTAAGTGTTGTATGTTATGATTCTTGATTCTTAACGAACATATCTTTTCTTTATGTATGCTGAGAATATTTACACCAAGACAAATCCTTGTGCGTCCAATCACACTTGGCCAATAAAGTATTCTATTCTATTCTATTCTATTCTATTCTGTTCTATTCTATTCTATTCTATTCTATTCTATTCTACCACTTCACTTAATGAACTGATGTTTGTAAGTACTGTAACAATGATTTGGTTGATCTCTCCTAAAATAAGGAGAGAGCAACCACTTCTTGGTTCCTCTCCTCACAAGGATCACATCACATCAATCTTGCAAGCCTGAAAGTGCATTTCTTCCTCACTTTTACAGTCCAAGAAACTTAAGAGAGTTCCTTCTGAGACAACTTTCTCTCATTTGACAACTGTCTAGTCTGTGGAATTTAATCTTGTCTCTCAAGGTCATTTGTGCTTATCCATGGCACCCACCCTCTGAAATATTATCCTCTCCCAGGTGTGGGATGCAGCTGGTACAGACCAGTTTGGGTGAACTGGTAGTTCTGGTGATCATTTGGCCCCGCCCACCCACCCCTGCACTAACCCGTCCTATATTTCCTTTGTTTGAAGCCCAACTGATTGGCACGGCAGCACAGATTGCCACACCTCAGCTGTTTTTACTCACAGAGGCTGCAGTAAAAGGTAAGATTTCTTGCTATTTTCAAATGTAACGTGTGCATGCTCTCACTG
The DNA here is from genome assembly GCA_004320025.1 of Laticauda laticaudata. Classification (NCBI taxonomy): domain Eukaryota; kingdom Metazoa; phylum Chordata; class Lepidosauria; order Squamata; family Elapidae; genus Laticauda; species Laticauda laticaudata. Next base: position 2,660 of record BHFT01061933.1, read on the forward strand.
AACCAGTTGTTACACTGGTTGAATCCTATCACTGTCCTTCCTGCTCCTGAGATTAGATTGACCTGGTCCCTGTTAGTCTTTTATAAGGCCTTGGAAATTTGATTTTATGCCCGAAATGGGCAACTATGTAAATTGAATAAATACATTTCATATATTCAATTTTTATTCAATAATGTAAACAATTCTCTAATCATTCAACAGAATGTTCACGTTCACTTTGTTGTCTATGTTGGCCCTGACTACAAATATATTGCAAAGGAGTAAATAATGATTTTGCACATCAGTAACATTGATTGTAGATCAAAGCCCAATAATGAACATTTATGAGCTCAGCTGGAGCAGTGGTTAGAGTGCAGTATTGCAGCCTAATCCTGCCCACAGCCAAGAGTTCAATCCCAATGGGCTCAAGGTTGATTCAGCCTTCCATTCTTCTGAGATTGGTAAAATGAGGACCCACATTTTTGGGGGCAATATGTTTATGTTGTAAGCAACCCAGAGAATGCTGCAAAGCACTACAAGGTGCTAAATATACAAATCTATTGCTATTGCTATTTTACAAAGAATTTAATTATAAGTTGTAGCTGAGATATTTTGGAGACTAAGGAAAACTTTCTAGGCAATAAAACAACTCTTAAAAACTATTCAGTGTCAATCTACCATATTTCTCAATTGTTCTGAACCATAGTTATAATTTTAATTCAACACTATTGGCTTTTGTATTTTTTAAAAAAATTGCTGTTAATTGCTTGAAGATAAATGAAAAAAACATCATTACCACATCTACGATATGGACAACATTTTTCGGGACTCCAAACTTCTATCAAAGACATTCCCAACATACATTTAAATTCAGGACAACGAAAGGTTTCACAGACTGCAAGTTAAAAATAGAAGACAAATGTGGTTTTATCCTCATATTCTTAAAGTGGAAGAATTTTATTTGAATTAAAAATAGTCAAGGTGATACTTATTAAATCACACATAAATAAAAATGTTGTGTGTTTAACCTCTCAGTATTTACTATTTACTGCTGTACATCTTAACGTATATCGATAAAAACTGATAAACAATATGCATTAATACATTAACCTTCTATCTTTCTTACATAATTACTTTGACAATAAATGGAGATTAATAAAAAGTTTAATTTATGACAATTTTATAGCTCAGAACAATCACTGCAGAATTATTAAGATAACCTTGGAGAACAAACTCACCACACTGATAATCAGGGCAACATCTGTCAGTGGTATTGCCATCCACAGTGAGCCTTTCTCCTTCTTGACACAAGGGAATTTGATCAGAACAAATGCCACAGGCTAAAAGAGAAAAATATCATTTATCTGAAAAATAATTTTTTATTATTCTGTTTTCTATAATTGCATACAGTTTTCTGAACATTTTATTTCCTTTTAACTTTTTAGTCTACCATGAATGAAAACAGAATTTTCTTTTTAATGTGTCCAATGTGCTCAAAGTAAAAAATGACAATAAAGGTTTTTTTTATCATATCTATTATACAATTTGTATACTGGTGGATACAAATTTTACTACAAGAAGGAGGGAAGCACAAGCTCTTATTCAGTTACTGTAAGCTTTGAGTGCACTATTTTAGTACGTTGTCATTATACACACTACCTTTTCACAATATCATTTTCAGACAATTGTTCACAAGTGAGAAATTTCAGCAGGTAGACATTACTTCAGGATTGATCACTGAAGTAATACAATATGTATACATGACTGAAACACAACTCCCATTTTTGCAATTCTTAAAGTTGAAAATAATGATCTTTTTTTCTTCTTCTCCTCTTCCTTCTACTTTTAAAGAAATCTCACCTTTATTTTCATAACTAACTAGGTCTCAAATCACTTCCCACAAAAGAAATTTAAAATGGCCCAGAATCACCAAATGTTTCTTCGAAGCAATATGGATACAGAACAGTGGTGGGATTCACATATTTTTCGTACCAGTTCTGTGGGTGTGGCTTGGTGGGCATGGCAGGGGGAGGATACTGTGAAATCTCCAGACTTTGCCAGTTCTCCAAACTACTCAAAATTTCCATTACCGGTTCTCCAGAAGTGGTCAGAACCTGCTGAATACTACCTCTGATACAGGAATGTATGATGTAAGGCATGAAACAGCAGGTATTATTGATCTAAGATACTATTATATCTTTGAGGGATCAATGTGTAAGTAAAAATTAAATCTGACATACAGCAAATATAAGAGAAGCAGCAGGTGCCTTCCACATGGGCAGCAACCAAAGTTTGATCTGATCGACAATGGGGAATTTGTTCCATAGACTTACATTTTTCTGGATCACATTCTGAAATAAGCAGAGCATAAACAAGGCAAATAAAGTAAAATAAAACTTGAACAAGTGTTCATTTCTATTACTGTACTATTATTAATTTCCAGAAGAATATCTAGTACATGTAGTCCTTGACTTACAACAGTTCATTTAGTGACTGTTCAAAATTACAATGGCACTGAAAAAAGTGACTTACGATCACTTTTCACATCTATGACCATTGCAGCATCCCCATAGTCATGTGGTTTATATTTGGATGCTTGACAACTGACTCACATTTATGACAGTTGTGGTATCCCAGAGTTGTGTTGTTCCCTTTTGCGACCTTGTGACAAGAAAAGTCACTGGAGAAACCAGACTCATTTAATAACTGTGTTTCTTTAAAATTTAAGAATTGCAGTAATTCACTTAACAAAAAAGTCGTAACATGAGGCAAAACTCTTAACAAGTTTCTCACTTAGCACCAGACATTTTGAGCTCAGCTGTGGTCATAAGTTGAGGACTACTTGTATACGCTGGGTTGCCATTTTATTTTTCTTAACAGGCACACCATAAACTGGAGAGGAGGAGAAATAATAATGATGGTGATCACCATCATGGAAAATTATACTCTGTAGCATTACCTCCTTGCCTTTATACTTGTGAGACAGGTAGCTAGAGAATAGCATCCTGTCTTTTCTTAAGGAACTGAAAACAAAAGCTTCCATCTTTTGATTTTAATTCGTTATAAATAAGAACAAGTAAAACTTCCTCTTGTACAGACAAAACAATTGTAACTGGATGGAATAAAGCATTGAATTCTGACAAAAATACTAACAGTACATTATCTCAAACTTTAGTCTCCCACTGAAAGCAATGGGAAAACCAGATGACAGATCTGATGGTCCATATCTGAGTTCAGATAATATATGATGGCTTACAATATTTTAGCTAGACAAAAGACAATTGAAAACTACCAGAGGCCAATTTCCAAATGACAGGATTCATTAAGCAGACTAGCATACCTTAAAAGAAATGAATCACACTGCAAATTTCTGGCCTAGACCTTATCCTTTAGGAGAAATTCTGCGAAGGAATTCTCTCAGCTTGCTTTTCCAAATAGCTAATCCTGACACTTCCCTGACTGCCATAGTTTCCAATTTTTAATCAAAGTTTTAAGAGAATTTCCTGTTGACTTCCAATGATTTCTGAATTTCAGTTTGGTGAGTTCATTCACCTTCAGCCCTAATGTCAGAATTCCAGTGATCACCCTAATTAAATCATGAGCCTCAAGCCAAACTTCAAAAAACTTCAAAGGGTTTTATTAGGAGCAACATACTGGCATGATTTGTATGAAGCAAACTCTGAGATATGTAACTTACAATCACCTATGACCTTGTTTCCTCCCACCCCTCTGGGTGTATTGTCCAACAAAACACATTCATGGGCTAGGTGTCAATGATGCTCTCCAATCTCCAATTTTCGCGTCCCAAAATACTCAATTGCCTCAGTTACAATCTTTGTGAGATAGACTTAGAATGTGCTTCATTTGCCATATGCTCCTTCAGCCGCCCTCCTCTTTCTTTCTTATGGCAACTTGGAAACTAGCATAGCAATGTTTTACAATTGACACTTAAGACATTTGAGCTCTGATCTCACCCCGGCTCTAAAGCATTCATTCTCTCCACTGAGACTTGTCTACCTAAAAAGTCTTATTCTCAGCTGCCTGAGCCTTCTTTTGGGCTCTGATTTATTTCTCACCAGTAGACCCTCCCAAATAAGGCCGTCCCATGATTCTTCCCATTCATGATTCTTTTCTCTGAAATGGTATAGGATTTCCTGCCTGAGCAGGAAGTTGGACTAGAAGACTTCCAAAGTCCCCTTCCAATTCTGTTATTCTGATATTCTTGCAAATTAGCCCACATAACCATGTGGCTGTTTCCAGTGACTTATTCTGATATCAGTTGTCTCTCTTCCACATATTCATTTCTCCTTAATCTATTCCTTGGAATTACTTCCTTTCACATCTGTCCTCTTCCTCCCTCCCTCTCTCCCTCTCAAAATGAGTTTTTAAATTCAATACTTACCACATGTATAATTTGGACAGCAGGAATTATCTTGATAATAGGTTACCAGTTTCTCTAGGACTTTGCATTCAGGAACCAGGGTGTCACAAAGGCTTTGATTGCAAGCTTTATGGATAGCCAAACAGACCCAAAAAGAATTTACAAAAATAATGCTAAGTATAGCTTTAAAAATGTGCCACATTTTGGCACCCATATTAAATATTGCCACAGAAATATTGACAATTATACATTTAAAAAACATCAGTATTGCCATGCACTATAAAAGATCATGGAGCCAAGCAAACAGAAGCAGAATCCAATAGGCTTTGGACTGTTTTTTCATACATATAGGCAGGGGTGGGATCTGACCCGTATAACTACCGGTTCGGTGATTTTATATTTTGAGCTGCACCCGTGTGTATATCGTCATCAGCTAGCTGCCTGGACAGCTGAGCAGCTCTGCGTGCAAGTGCACAGTGACAGAAAAAGCACTTTTTTCCTGCTTTTCAACCGTAGCTGTGTTGTGCAAAGTGCTGCGATTGAAAAAGCAGGAAATACAGGTCAGGTAAGAGCCCACGTGGGTGGGTGGGCCAAAACAGCAGCAGACATCGAATCGGTTCTATGTATGTTCTCTGTCTGCTACTCTTCAGAGCTATCGGTTCTGCAGAGATGAACAGAACCGGTAGAATCGCACCCCTGCATATAGTTCTCTCAGAAAACAACCTGCATAAAAAAGATTCTTTTGATTCTTTTAATTCAGAATAGAAAAAGCAAAGATGGAATATCACCCTTCTAATGTTTTTGTTGTATGTTTGGTTAGATTCCTGTCCTATTTTTCTTCAGGGAGGTTAAAGCAGCTTATTTCAATTTAATTGTCAGTGATTACCAGGAAAATGAACGTTTCATCCAATATACTGAACAAAGATATCATAATTCAGCAGACCAGCTAAGAATTTTTTCATTTTCACTGATTTCAGAATGATTAGGAAAGTAGAACTATAGTAATTTACTGGTGAAGTAATCCAGAATTTCGAGAACTGACATTAATATTTATTTGTTGGATTTATGAGCCTTTTCCTTCAGGAATTCCCTCCTCCAATTTTTCTCCATAGCAACAGTTTGAGTGAGTTAGGCTAAGAGAGAGCGGTCCTATGACACCAAGTGATCTTCCATGGCTAAGGGTAGACTTGAACCTTGATCTTTGTTCCTTAGTCCAACACCTTACTACAGCCACACAGATCTGAACAACTTTGTTATTCCCATATCATATACTACCTATTATTTATTTATATCCTGCTGTTAATATGTTTATAACTCAAGGCAATGAATATATGTAATGCTCCTTCCTCTTCCTATGTTCTCTACAACAACCCATGGCTATATTATAAATAATTTCATCCCATCGTGTTTATGTACTATTTTTCTGCAACATTGTGGCTCACAATAACTGAATTTAGAAAGTATAAATAACAGTCAATGTGCTTCTCCAGATTGTTGTTCAAGCTTTATTCTGCCCACACTAGTTTCACTGGTAAAATTTTTTTGACCAAATTGAGAGAACATTATATAATTGCAACTTAATCAAACTCAACAGAAGGTTCTTTAGATAACCTTCTGAAATATAATTTCCTTGTGCAGTATATTTTCTGGGTAATCTTAGCAACTTTAATGGCAATTAAATAGCTATTTTGTCAGGCTGTAAACAATTCCAGATTGTCTCATTGGTTTTCTGTCAATATTCCAATTCATGAATTCTTTATCAACTTTGTTTCTTACTCTTGATGATCTCAGTCTTATAAATGAATAAAAAACAATCTTCAAATTATATTCAATTATATACAAATCAAGTCACTTGCAACTAGTATGATTTAAAAAATGCAGTTTAAAGACAAAACATTTGTTCATGTTTTTTTTCTAAAAGAAAGCCATTCAGATACTGGAATATGCAAGAATACTTACTGCAGACTTTGTGAAGACAACAGGACTGACCATCAGGGACAATTAAAGCCACTTCCCCAAAGCGTTGGCATCTGACATCATAATTAACAGAGCAATTGTATTCCACAGCAGTAATGGTATCACTGTCCACACATTTGTGCATGCAGCAATCACGACTGGAAGTTTTCCAAATTTCACCTACTGCATGAGGCACTCCAAAATGATCTGTACAGGCTGAATTGTTTAGAAAAACTACACGCATTAACATTTTTTAAAAATATTTTTGGCACTGGTTCAGCATTATTAAGTATCTAATGCTTGTGTGAATGCAAAACCCAAAGTTGTTGGGAATCAGGCAGAATGCAAATGTAATAAATAAAAACAATGGCAACCAACAATCTTCTAGAGCATTGGTCGCTAACCAGTGGGCCAGGGACCACTGATGGTCTACAAGAAAATTTTAGTGGTCCACAGAGAAATGTCATCCCCCAAAGCACCTCCCAAAGCAATTAATCTAGGCTGCGCAGGAACACAAGGCTGCGCTGCCCACATGGCCCCATGGGAATACAAGGCTTTCATTGCTTGCATTGCAAACAACACAAGGTAGTGAGGGAAGAAGGGAAAGGGCGGAGGGGGGTAACTTGCCCCACTTGCCTGGCCTAGCCATCAGGCTGCTTCTTTTTTCTTCTGTTTTTGGCTGCATGCAAGGAAAGCAGCAAAAGTCTTTCTCTCCCCCAAACTCCACCAGAAATGAGTCTTTGGGACCCTGCAAGGCATCCTGCTCCAAGAGGCTACACCAGTGTGATAAGTCTCACAAAGACTCATTTCTGGCAGAGNCCCCCCCCCCCCCCGAGAATGGAGCTGGAGACAATATCCTGTGATCTCAAATAAAAAAATGATGAATCAGTAGGAAAACAGGGTAAGGAATTTTCTTCAGATTTTTTGGGGGATTTTCCCAGGGTCTCTGGTCCATAGCATTTAAAATTATGTGTTTGGTGGTCCCTGAGGTCCAAAAGGTTGGCGACCCCTGTTCTAGAGTGAATAAAGGTAGCAAATAGATATAGGCTTCAGTTGCAGCACTACAGATAAGGGAAGATAAGGGAACAGTTATCAGTCTAATTCATAAGAAACTGAATCATTAGGATGCTTATCCTGTAATCCCTAGCTTCATCTCTCTGCTTATTGATGTACTATAGTCATTGTTATGCTATCTATTGCTACGAATCTTGGTTTGTCTCTAGTATTTATTATAATCCATAAGAGACAAATTTGGAAATATTTTCTGAATATGCAGAATATTTCTAATATCCAAATAGACATTAAAAAAGAGAAACCTCTGTCGACTAAGATATCAAAGACAAGTAAATAAATAAATAAGAAATAGCTTCTCTCTATATAAGCACAATTCACAAACTAAAAATTGCTTCCATTCATGAATAGGCTACTCTAGGAGATGACCAGGCTGAGCCTGGGGATGGAGTCAAATAAGTCATCAGTTTGGAGTCATTCCACTTCCACAAGAGACCTAAGTCCAACCTCCCTTGAAATCTATTGATTCTTATTTAGTGCCTATTTGCCTCAACTGTTAGTAGATCAGATTCCTGTGTATGTAATAAACTTGAAGTGCTTTAAACTCAACTCCTGTTCCAGACTACTTGCACCAGATAGTTACCTCTATGGATGAACTGAAATCTATTGGCTATTAAGTTACCTGAATTTCATCACAGCTGTCTGATGGATTTCATATATCTCATAGGCTGCAGAAGAAAACATTGCACCTACCACATTTCTCCTCCGGGATGCAGAGAGCTGAATGAATTTGATGAAGGACGGTTCCTTCTGCACAGGTGCAGCCCTCAGTGAGCACCAAGCAAGAGTCTGAATCTTCTACAGTGGATTCTGTACTCTGACAAGTGCTTGGAGTGAGGCATGGATATATACAAGCCTTGTAAGTGAATCCTTCTGGACAAGGAAAGGCTAGCAAGGCAAGAAGTATAGTGTTAACATAATGTTGCTATTAATGTGAAAGTCACCAGGTTCTAAAACACATGCATTGGCACTAATAAACAGTGGTATCATCCCCTTCTCATTAGAAAGTGAAATAAAAAGAGTTTTAGAGCTGCAGAATTGGGAGTGCTCACCATTCATCCCATTAATTTATTTCTCTATTCAAAGCCCCTTTCCCATGGCTCATTATGATACTTCTTTTCATATAGTTTTATTGTTCTGAAAAAACTGCACTTGCAACACAATCTGTGCCCAAAGATTAACAACATTTCAAAAAATGACTGACTTTGGACTTGAACCCAGGCTCTAATATATTATTCAGTTTCATAGACTACATTGTCAAAACAACTTCCAATAATGTAGCCCTATTGGGGTCAACATATATAGTCTCATAACTAATACTTACAACAGTAACTTGAATTCCTCCATTCTATGCAGACATTAAATTTATTACACATGGCGACATAAGCAGACAATGCTAAACATGGATCCTGAATATATTCACTGTCTTGGATCCATAAATCACAAAAAGAAGCTGGAGAAACCTTAACACACATAAAAACATATATTTGGGTAAGTAGCTGACAGAGTTTAAAAAAACAGCATTAGGAATCTGATGGAAAGGAACAACATCCATCCATCTAACCATCTGTTTGTCTGTCTGTCTGTCTGTCTGTCGTAACAGATTATAGAATATAGAATAGCTATTCATTCCTCGATTATTGTGAATTATGAATCCCACTTCAAATAGAAATATTCCATTGCATTCAAGTTATGTCAAGACCACAAAAATATTTTCCCTTCAACAAACATTTCAATGGTCCTACTGCAAGGGTGGACAATGTCTTTTGAACACAATGCAATCCATAACCAGATTTATCAACAAGCAAAATAATTGAAGTAGAAATCAAAGATAACATACATAAGGATGGCAGCTGCTGAAGGTTTGGCTCAACAACAAATTTAAGCAAAATGAACAATTCATGGCTGAACAGTTAGCTTCATGGGTTCTTGGTTCTCCAATATATTTCAATGTTTCTGGCACCAACCAGCTATCTGTGAAGATAACTGAAGCAGCTACAGTTCTTACAACTGTATTATTAGGTAACATGAGGTCATTTGTTGAAATTCCATCACAGAAACCTGCAAAAGAGACCACTACTTATTTATTTAGCAATGCTTATGACCCACTTCAATCTGAAAGGATTCTAAGCAACATAGAGCATAAAACAAAAGGAAAATTTAGTAATCTTTCCCTCCAATACTAAAGGCCTGAGGAAAATGGCTTAATTTTACAGTTGCAGTTAATATCTAGAAAGGACCTACAGACATTTGTACTGGAACAAGTAGAATTTTAATTTGGTAGTTCTTCTACCAAAGTTCAAATCGAACTTTTGTCAGCTTTGGAAGGTAGATCAAATGGGAAACATGACCAGATGAGCTCATTCTATTTTATCATAAGGTAATTATGCCAAACCAGGATGGTATCAGAAAAAGAAAATAAGCATAGAAAGCAAAGATAAAATTCCAAGATTGGTGTACATATATATTATTCTACTTATCCTGTGGTACAGGATAATAGAACTGGCCTCAATATAATTATCACACTTTGAAATAGCTTCTGGATTGATTTAACTAAACTCATCCAATTCATGTGTAAAATCTTGTCTATAGCAGTAGCCAATCTCCATGCTACTGCAACACCTAGCAGGCCTTGGTTACTCTCAAAAATCAAAATGAAGTTGGAATTGATTAGTGTTTAGTAAGAGATAATCAAGAAGCATTGGAACTCTATGATAGATTTTAAACAGAATGGCAATCACATGAAGAAAACAAGGACATGTCCATGAATTCACAGGAGGGATTTTGACTGAGACTATAATGTAAAGTATAATGAATGGCCATTATTTGGGACTGTTGCAAATCAATTTTGGAAAGGATTATTGAGCAACCCATTTTTTAAGACTGGAGGGGGAGCAGCCTTTCAAACCTTGAAAGCTTAATATGGTCTTGAGAATTGAGTTTCATTCTTGGTAACCTTTTCTTGCACATTTCTTGAAGTAATTTGCCATTTCTTTCTTCCAGGATTTTCAGTCTGATTGACTCCGCAAAAGGCTCCCCCCCACTGGGCCAGCCCTGATTACAGGCTAGGTCCAGCTATAATGAGTATTCGCCACTGGCTGGGTTTATGATATTGTAAAGCCAAACATACGGATTGGCACCATTATCGTACATTATTAGAAAGGAATGTATGCTTAATCACATGGTATTCCATCAGGCTAAAAAAGGCCCACTATTTAACAATGTATAGGTATAGTTAACAAGTTGTAGGCATTTTGTTTAATGATACAGACTGTTTCTACATTTAATTTCAATAGCTATATATTCATCTTTACCCTCTTCTCAATAGCAGAAATAGCTCAGATTTCCATTTGTACTTTTTCTGATTTAGGATTACTGAGGGGGAAGATTACGTCATCTGATTTAAATTCAACTCATATTGAACAATTGTACGTTTATGCAGCATTTTCTTCAGCATATTAGCAGAGTGCAGGCTACCCATCTTTCAAATATCTTATTTAACTTTATGGAAAGCATGTTTTGCTTTTCGTGTTCTCTTTATTTTCACATTACTTCAACCTCCATACTTCTATTTCATAAACTCTAAATGCAGAAGCAAGTTTTCATCCACCCATAGCTGTCTGTAATATGACAGTACTGTAATATGACAGTACCGCAGATAGTTATTAAATTAAAGTAAAAGTTGGACTGCAGATAGTTTGGTTGGCAATTTTAGCACTTTTATTTATTTTATTTTATTGAAAATTAGCCTCATTTCAACTACAATAGTTTTGGTGAGCAATTAGTATCATTTTCTACTTTCTCACAGAATTACTCTTCAAGTTGCAATATAATTTATAAACAAACAAATGTGATATTTCCTCTTTAACAAAAATGTGTGCTGAGTGGATGCATATATAAAGGTGTAAAGTTAAGCATAACAAAATAAATCTTACTAAAGTTAGCTTACCACACAATCCCATTGTTTTTTTATCACTGGTTGCATTATGTTCAATTATCATCATCCCAGTATTATGAAACCACTGAATTTTAGTATTTGTTGGGGTTTTAATAAGATACATAAAGCCAGTGTCCTCAATTTTAAAACCATACTTTTTAACAGTAGGCCAAGCATATTTTGAATTGACCACTATCTAGAAAAGAGATATATAAACAGATATTTAGGCAATGTTTAAGATTAGAGTTTGCATTTTGTCATAATAATACTTTCAACAAGTATTATTTTTACTTTCTATAAAAGCAAATCTATTAATGAAATAAATTCTAATGGACCTTCCAATGAAAATCTGTACAGCTTGCATATTAAATTATTAAACCCCAATTAGGTAGTAAATCTTGGGAGGAAGCAATCAAAATGTAGGCAGCATTTAGAATAGAAAATTATGACTCAAGTTATGTGGGTATAATTTAATGCCATCAGGACAATGGCTAGCTTCTACTTTTTAAGCCAGTGACAAATTAAATTCTATAAGAACGATAATATGATTTGACTGAAGTACAGAAGGGAAATAGAGGATATAATACAAGACAATTCAAAATATATTCCAACTGGAGAAAACCAACAAAGCTAGATATCTGGATGTTATTCTATTTTTGAATTCTACCCTTTTTTCCCAAAATTATAAAATACTGAGGCTGATAAATTTTTTGCCAGTATACTGGCAATTAAGTGTACATCTACATCTATTTCTGATGTAGTTCCATAGCAGAAACTAAGATTAATCAGACTTTCCAAAAAATTCTGGATGGCTAAAGTGGAAAACAAACAAAAGACCTTTCTCTGTCAATAGCACTACATTTTAACAAGCTTAAGTAACTGCAAAATAGATATACTGAGAATTCTTATGCATGATTTCTGAGAAATATAGTTCCACTAAATACGTTTAAGATTTATTTTAAATAAGCACATAAAGGACAGCAGATTTAACATGTCATTACTGCTTATAAGGTTCTTATTTCTTACTTATTTAGCTGTATGTTCTAGAAATAATTAAGCAATCAAGTAAGTTTGGTCTAGTGGTTTGGGCACCAAGCTAGAAAGCAGGAGACCATCAGTTCAAGTCCAGCCTTAGCTGTAAAAGCTTGCTGGGTGACCTTGGACCAGTTACTCTCTCTCAGCCCAACCCACCTCACAGGGTTGATGTTGTGGGGAAAATAAGAAGAGGAAGGTACACTGAATATGTTCACTGCCTTGTATTTGTAAGTTATTTATAAAAATAATAAAGGCAGGATACAAATAAATAAAAAAGTAATAATTAGCAAAATTATTCTTAATTAAAAATATCAATAATATTGATAGACAATAATTAATATTAATTATTTAAGTTACAGCCTTCATTTGGAAATTGGAGATTGAAATTCTAAAAATTGCTTTTTAGAATCATAAGCATGACCTGAACATTGACATTAAAAAAACCATACAAATTTTAGAAAACTTGGTTACTACAAATGACATGCCAAAATCTACCAGGCCAAAAAAAATAAAAAATAGAGTGCTGAAAGAATTTAGTTTAACTTTTATTTCAAATGATATCAATTCAATTCAATCAGTTAATGTGCTTAACAGTTTCCCCTTACAGTTGGATTTTAAATCACAAATATCTCTAGGAACTCTGCTCATTTCTTCCAGAGGTTACGGTGGTCCCAAACTTCAACTTATGCCACCCAACATAAATCATAAAATAAAAAAGTATGATTTAGGATTTTAATAAATCATTTTTTCCTCAGGACCATTACTAAATACAGAAGTAAAGTTTACCTTTCTACTTAAGCGGTCAATGATAATCTGGTTAGACAGATATGTTAAATTCAGCATTGCCAGACTTAGCTTAGAATAGGTTAAGATCCCCTAAATAAAACAACAACAAAAAATAATTTATTCACAAAGAATTACAAAGTGGTTTCCATGTCTCATAAAATTAAATGGTGTGATAAAAAATATTCCTCTCCCTTGTAAGCCCCAATTTCAACTCCAGCCTTTATTCAACTGAGAAAATGTTTAAAAAGGTCTGAATGTTTAAAAATATCTAAAAATATATGAAAAGGATTATTCAAACATCAACTCCTCAAAAAAGCAAAATTAATAATATTCTAGCCTCAAAGTTTCTATTGGATCAGAAGTCTATTTGTGCACATTCTATAAATACAAAATAATAAACAAGATTTAGTACCATGTTGGTATTTCTGTTGTCAACAACATGAATGCTTATAATTTCATCTTGTGTTTGGCTGATTATATAAGATGCTTCTTTAAATAAAGCCACATGATGTCCATCAAAGGTGATAAAGCTCAGATCAGAGAAGAAAGTGCATCGACCTATCAAACAGAATGTGAACTATTATTTAAAAATTTTTACAAAACAGGCAGATGGTTGCTGGCAAATGGAAATTAATTGTGTTGTTAAATTAGATAAAAAAATATGTAACAGAGTAAATAATTCTTGAAAATCTGACAAGTAATTTCCTAATAAATAGGTTTGTGCTTCAAAAAAATCCTAATTGATACCAAGGCTTAAAAAATAAGAAATTCCACTATTTCCTAGCTTAAAATATTTTGTCACCATACCATGTTTTACTTGAGATCAAAGTAAGTTAAATTCAGGATTGCTTTTTCTGAAATGTTTGCCATTTATTTCTATTTCCCCCTTTCACGTTTAATGCTACTCCAGAAATTTCTACAATCCTTATCAAAATCTTAGGGCCACAAGATGCTACAGATGGCAGAAGGATTCAGTGAAAAACATAGCTTGTTTCTTTGAATGGAAATATTCTCAGAACTGGAATTGGAAACTCTCAATCCATTAAAAATATCTATGTAACAGGTATTCTCTTCAATATCACATTAATCCCTCATCCCTCTTCACTGAGTTCTATTCCACTGCATGTTGTGCAGTTCCCAAAATTCTTCTGGTTGAACTGCTACTGTTTTGTATGTAAGGCAGGAATAATTTCTATCATCTGTTCCTTCCATACCTACTCTGAAGTTCAAGGTTTCATCAGCTTAATGCAGTTTTAAAATAAACACTATATGACTAATAACTCACATGCACATTCCCATTTGGGGCAGCATTTGTCGCCATTAATCTGAACAGCAAATCCAAGAATTCCACAGCTGGGTTGTGTTGCACTGTATGGGCAGTACTGTGATTGGTTAACTTGAATTAATTGTCCATCTAAGCAAATATGTTTTATGCAGTCATTTTCTGTGACAGGCTAAGGCATATTTAGGAAAGATTGGTTACAACTCTGAACAAAACAAAAGCAATGAAAACATTTTCAAGAAATCAACATAGTAGAACTCAGGAGCCTTATTATCCAAGATCTCTTGAGTATTCAGGAATATTTTTTTAATTAAGGCTGAATTTTGAAATAGCAGCCATGAAAAATATTCAATGTTTAGTTTAACATTAAAAGTATGCAAATCATAAAAATAAGATTACAAAATGAAGCTAGTTATTAAAATTAAAAAAATTAATAGCATACACACAAATACTTTCCCCCAAACAATTATAGTGAGTAGTTCAAAAGCCCAGAATATGTTCTTAATGTTCTTCATCAATAATATTTAACCCATGAGCAGAATTATCAAGAGAATGGTTCAAGAAAATGCTTCCAGATCATGTTAGAATGCTAGTAGGTACATAAATGATCTTAGCATGGACTTTTACCACAATACATTGTAAGAAATTTGTCGCTAAAGATCTAGAAAGACTTGTTTGCATCACTAGTTATGTTTCAATGACTGTGACATATGAGGTTTTCAGAGAAGTGCAGAATCAGGATAAATATGTGAAAACCACAATTATTATTTTTATTGATGTATTTATTTATTAAGCTTGGATGCTCTCTGACTTTCAACCACTCTGGATGGCTATGTTTATAGATAATAATAGAGGTAAGAAGCCATATCTTAATATATATCATACATTCATGATCTCTAAGTTAAAACACACACACAAACACACAAAACTCTCTCCTTTCATATGCTTGGATAAAGATCAATTAATTATGTTACTCACCATACATGTCGGCTGAGTTGCTATCTCTCCAGGTGATATGAAAACTGGTGCTGAAGTACCTGACATAGTTTCAGCAGGAGTAAAATTTGCAGCGTATACTGTGCCAGAATCATATACTGGTTTGGTTGATAAATAGGTAGAAGCTGCTGTAGTTGTTGTAGCATTTGGATGAATTGGTTGTATTGGCAAAGAGCTTGCTGATGCTGCTGTTGCCTCCTTCACAAATGGGGATTTTGATATTGCAGTTTCATTAATGGAACTAAGTGGAGCAGGGAATGTTGGTGAATGTTTGCTAATTGAAGGTGATGGAGTAAATTTTGTAGCCAATATTTCTCCATCAGTTTCTAGTATTTGGGAAGGTATGCTCTTTGTTTCTGAAATATCAGAAGATGCTGGAAATAAAGATGTGATAAAAGATGTGATAGATTCTTTTGCTCCTGCTGTTTTTTCTAATGATTTTGTGACACTCTTGGTTGTGAGACCACTTAGTCCTATGGGTGCTGAACTAGTAGAAATAGTGGAAAGTGGCATTTGTTTAGATAATGTTATCATCTTCTCTGTAGCACTAGTCTTCACGGACGCGAAAGCTGTCAATACAGGTGTCACTAATACTCTTTCTTGTGAATCTGTTTGACTCATAATTGAAGTTTCTGGTGCTTCCAATATAAATAGTGATGGTGAAGTTGATTTTGACACATGAAACAAAGTTCTGGATTCTGCAGATGACTGGGAAGGACTTAATGCTTGCTTTGTGGTGAGCAAAAAGGTCTTGGGTTTTTCAGTAAGAAAGGACTCTAATATTTGCTGGGTTGCTTCTTCATCACTTACAAGTGGGATTTGGGGTGAAAATAAAGAAGTGGGTGAAGCAACTGAAGGAGTAACAAATGGATGTGAAGTACTTTGGAAGACAGAAGGCACTGCTACTTTGACTGACTCTGTTGAACTAAAAGTACTTTGGGGATAAATATTTGTCTGTTCAACTGGAAACTGATACGCCATAGAAGTTCCTTTTGTAGTTAAATAAGCTTTAGAGGCCAGTAAAGAATCATGCTTCCCTAGTGTTTGTGTTATAAGATGTGGAGGAACAGATTTGTCTTTTACATGGGTAGAAATGCTTTCAGTTGGAGATGTACCAACAAAGGAAGTGGCAATCTTAGAAGTTACAGATGACTTTGTCGTCTCAATTGACGGTTTTGCAGTGGTTGGTACTACAGTTATCTTTTGTGTTGAAGTAAATGAAGATGTTTTGTTCACTAGAGAGATTATGGGAGGTAATGTTGTTACAGAAAATGTAGTTGAAGAAAACAAGGTTGATATTTCTTTGGTTGATGCCACTTCAGTTGGTGACCTGCTGCTGAGTTTAGTAAATGGAGATAAAGTAACCCTAGGTTCTTTTACTGTCAATTCTGGAGTTGACCTGAAAGCTATTGTGCTTGGTGAAACCATCTTGAAGGTGGTCTTTGAAGTAGTTGGATGAATAGTAGCAGCCACAGGAATCTGAATTTCAGGTGAAGGAACAAGATCAGAGTCTATCTTTGACATTATAACTGTAGAAAGGGATATTGGAAGATGAGCAGTAGATGGTTTTCTTGTGTATAAACTGGTAGTTTTTTCTGATTCTTTTTTACTAAGATATTCTGTTGCTTTGTCTGTATCAGTAACAGCATGCTGAATAAATGGATATCCAACTGTTGCAACTAATTCTACCTTTTTAGTGACCAATGGACCTGGGACAACAGTGGCTATGACTTCTTCTATTAATGCAGATTCTGTTTTTGATTTTGTTATACCAACAGAATCTGGAACACTTGCCTTTGTAGTTTTCAGGAGCAAAGGTATTTTGTGTTCTGTAAATATTTTCTGGGAGATTGGAATTGATAATTCAGATGAAGTTGAGGTTTTAGAGGTTACTATTGTAGACAAAGGTGTAACTTTATAAGATGAAGCAGTTGCAGGCTTTGTCATGTTTGGCTGTACAAACAGTGACTGCTCTGTTTGTAAATGTTTTTTGGAAACTATTGTAGGAGAAGATATATCAGTTTTTCTAGGAAGTTTAGAAGTAAAAACTTGAGGTTTTGAGATAGGTGTATACAAAGAAAAATAAGAACTTGTTTGATATGTAATATTTGATGTTGTTTGGAGTATTTCCTTTTTAATAGTAGAAGCAAAAACACTTGGATGTGTCAAGAACGTGTGGGGAAGCTGTGTTGGTATTGGAGTTATTGGAATAATAGTACTTTTAAGTTGTTCTTTGATTAAAGCAACAGTGGTCTTTGATGTTTCTGAAGAACCTGGCTCTAGAACTGGTTTTGTGGCTATTAAAATAGTAAATAAAGGAACAAATGAAGTTTTAGTACCACTGGTGATTTTTAGAGTTGGTTGAGTTACTCCTGGCTTAGTTTTGCTTGGTGTTGTTTGCCTTGTTGTTGGCAAATGGGAAGATATTTTCGAAGATGGCAATGTTGCTTTGGTAAAAAACTGACTAGTACGCTCTGTTTTTGATGTTACTATAGATGAAGTTTGGCTTTCTGTAATGTTTTGAAGTTTTCTTTCTATGTCCTCTGTAGGGAAACTCTGAACACCTATCTCTTTAATTTTTGAAACTAATTTAGATGTGTCTAATGATTTATCTTGTGTTATACTTGATGGAGTCACAATGGAAGTTGGAATAGCTGCTAATTTACTTTCTGCTTCAGTGATTGTTGAGGGGATTGAAAAGCTTGTCATACTGCTTGTCTG
This sequence comes from Laticauda laticaudata, assembly GCA_004320025.1. Lineage (NCBI taxonomy): Eukaryota > Metazoa > Chordata > Lepidosauria > Squamata > Elapidae > Laticauda > Laticauda laticaudata. Next base: position 20,804 of record BHFT01061933.1, read on the forward strand.
CAAAGTATCCAAAGTAACTACATCAGTTGTTGATCGAGGAACTACAGATACGGGACTAAAATCAGTTACAAGGTGTGAAAATCCTGGCAATGGACTTGTATCAAAAGCTGATTGAACTGAAAGAGCTGATGTAGCTAAAGTAATATTTGGCAAAGAAAAAGTTGAAAGTTTAGCTTTTTCAATGGTTGAACTGAATTGCTGTTTGGATGCAGGTGTTGTTTCTCTAAGTTTTGATGCTGGAGTCACAGAAAAGGCTATTTCTTTACTCAGAACTGCTGCAGAAGATTGAAGAGCCCCAAAAGCTGTGTGGGTCTTTAAAGTGGATGGTAGGATTTGAACTTCAGTTGTTGGTTCAATGCCTAAAGACAAAAAAACAGATGACCAGTACATGAGACATGTTTAGTTCAATACTAGACAGAATTAAATCCAACAGAATTAAAAGTGTGGAATAGCATAATTTTAATAAATTGTTATTAATTTCTAACATGTCTATTCTGAGAGAAAATTTTAAAGGATTAAATTTTAACATTTCAAAATATGTTTTGACTTCATAAATATAATTCAACTAATCCCTTACTGATAATGTCATATCTTTTTGCAGTGTCTTATTGCCAAAACCTTTTTCCTTAGCAATTGTAAATCCAAATGTAGCTATTCCATACAGTATATATCTATTTTTAAATTCTGTATGTAGGAAGAAGCTTCCAGGAATCAGCCTTCTCACAGAATAAGGACTTAGATTTAAGGTCCTTGGACATGAAAGTGACTTGAAGATATTACTTTCTTAAAAGAGCAGAGAACATGTTCTTTTAAGAAAACGCCATGGATATATATTTTTCCAGATGCTGCGATGGAATTCATAAAACTATTCACTCCAGTTAGTATAGTAGGGGAAACTGCAACAGTCAAGCAATAATGTGAGGGAACTTCATATGGCTAAGATGTTGAACCTTTGTACAAGATATTGGCAAGATGTAACTTTATAACTATCTTGGGTTACTAAACTGAAACCTGAAATAAGAGCTATAATTTTGAATCAATATTACATTATACGTACAGTCTTCAAAATAAACACATCTTTGAGTGAGTTCATCCAGCACCAAATTCAAAGGACACATAGGAACACATCCTTCCACTCTAAAACAAGATTAATAATAATTAACTCTTCATACAGCAAAATGTATCATTGAAACAGGTACTGAATAATGTTCCTAGAGAATGATCAACCAAGTACCAGTATATGGGTATATGTATTCTTAATGAGGTTTTTTCATCATAGAAGTCAACTTTAATTTTAAAATAACTGAAGATACCAGAAGCTTAACTGCTTCCTCTTCTTTTTTCTTCTTTTAACTAGTATTGCAACCAAGCTAAATTACTTTTCTACTATGCTGAGCTAATGGGGCTTGTTTTCCAAACCTTTAGGACAACTGCTCTTTTTTACTTTACTCCCTCTGTGGTTCCAAAAAGTACCATATCAACAATAAAATTTTGTCAAAAAGCATGAATGAAATTTTAATCCAGCAGTTCCTAAACATTTTATACAAAATTCAGGGTACACATACTCTACAGGGTATCATAAAAATTTGTTTTAATTACACGACTGTATGTTGCACTTGAAAAAAAATCCAGTCAGCTCTTCATTTCAGCCCTCCAGCTGTGTGCCTAGATTAGATGGCAGGTGACCCAGAACTGAAGTGAACATTTAGCGGGTCATTTTAAATCCACGTGATGGAAGGCCATCATCAGCAAATTATTTATACAGAGGTAGAGCAGAGATCCCCAACTCCTGGGCTGCAGCCCATTTGGAACTGAGCCACAAAAACAGCGGGTGAACATACATGCACAACTCCACTTGCCTGAGCAGTGGGTGAGTGTGCATGCAGCTCCATTTGTGCAAGCAACGAATGCACATGCCCGCAACTCATGAAAATGTAGCTGTGCTTGCTCACCTGCCACTCATGCGGAACCATTCCTTCTCTCCCCTGTCAATCTGCAAAGTGGGAATGGTTGGGAATCACTGTGCTAGAGCATGAATTTAGAAAAAAGCTAAAGATGTTACCAAATGGTAGAAGTGGAACATAAGACTTTCCGAATGATTTACTGACTCTTAAAAAATACCAAAAATCTACTCCAGCAGGTTCCCTGCATATAGATCTCCATGCCAAATTCTCTAAAGCTCAGTGGTGGTATTCTACCAGTTCGGCTCAGTTCTGTCAAGCCGGTAGCAATGATGAGCAGCGGAGACCGAACTGGTTCTCTCCACCACTCTGCTGTTGGGCCCACCTGGGTTACCATACTCACCTTTATCCTCTGAATTTGAAGCGCAGCTGCTTTGCGTGGCACAGCAGAGTGCTGTGCAGCATCTGCTGAAGTGACCAGGAGAGTGCAGGCTTGCAGGAGGTGAATTAGAATACCTCTGCGCCTGTGCAGACTGCACATTTGGCACCTGTACGCATGCAAAGTATGTGCATGCGTGCAAAGTGTGCCCACCAAGCCATGCCCACCGAACTGGTGGTAAAAATATCTGAATCCCACCACTGCTAAAGCTGATTTCAGTCCTCTGTCCTTGGTACACTTAAATGGCAACTTCTGCAAGGCTCACCATTCCACAGAAGTTCTGTCTTTCTTTTGATTGTATAGGTAGTCCTCAACTTAAAACAGTTCATTTAGTGACCATTCAAAGTAACAATGGCACCAGAAAAAGTGACTTATGACCATTTTCCACACTTACAACCACTGCAGCATCCCTAAGGTCACGTGATCAAAATGCGGATGCTTGGCAACTGATCACATTTAGTATAGCTGTAGTGTTTCAGGATCACATGACTACCTTTTGTGACCTTCTGACAAGCAAAGTCAGCGGGGAAGCCAGATTCATTTAACAACCATGTTGCTAACTTAACAACTGCAGTGTTTCAGTTAACAACTGTGGCATGAAAAGTCATCAAATGGGGCAAAATTCATTTAACAAATGTTTCACTTAGCCACAATAAAAGCAAGTCAAGGATTACCTGTATTCTGGTCTAAAATCATACCAAAGTCAGAGGAGGATATTCTATGAAATATCCCGAAGGTAGGGTAAAATATTAATACAGAGACATTAATATTTTGGCAGACACGAGAGCAGGAGTGTCAAAATCAATTTCATTGAAGGCCACATCAGCATGTTTGACCTCAGGGGGTGCAGGTGGGCATGGCCAGGGTGGGCGTGACCAGCTTCACTCCACTTATGTCGGAGGTGGTCCAAGCGCTCTTCTAGTGAAAAATGAGCTCTGTTTTCGCTGGCAGAGAATTGCAGGAGGCAGAAAGTGGAGTTCGGGAGGGCCGGACATGGCTCTTCTGAGCTCCATTTTTTCTGGCAGAGGCACTGTGGGCCAGTCTTTCACTGTTTCCAGGGAGGCCCTGCGGGTCAGATCTAAGCACCCCATGAGCCGGATCAGGCCCCTGGGCCTTGAGTTTGACACTCCTGCACTACAGCAACTTTATGCCATTGCTTTATGCAAGCTGTGATGTTCTTCAAATTAGCAGTATATTATATTTATCTTAATCTCAATTTTGTTTTTCAAATGCAGGCTAATATTATATGTCTCTTTTATTCTCTACTATAGACTCAGCCACAATGCCTTCTGGTTTAAACAGTAGCAGTAATGGACAGGTGCTATATGTTGTTCTTAGCCTAGTGCATTGTTTTCCATCTTTTAAGAATAAACAACAATAACAAAGTCCTCAAGTATGCAGAAACTGCTACATTTTTCACAGCGTCTGTATTTTGCTCCGAAACTGATAGGGAATCTATAATTTCTTTTTTAGAGACAGTGCTATTATTTAAATGATAAGTATACTTACTTTGGAACAGTCTGACAATGTTTTGCCAAAGGATCTTTGCATGTCTTGAAACAAGGGCTTGAACAAGCATCATAGCGCCATTCACAGGTTGAACGGGATAAAAATTTAAATTTGCTATCTACAAATAAAAAGTCATTTGTATGAATATCATGTTTAGGCATGCACATGCACTCATATATTCTAGCTCATACATACAGAACCCTCTTTCAGCCACCTCCATTTTTAGCAACCTGCATTACTAAAAAAAAATTAAATTTATTTTTAATTTTAATTATGAGAATACAACACAATACATCCCACTTATCCTTGTTATACATATATATACATTTTACGTCATCATTTGTAATCTCCTTATTTAATATATTAATTACTAATTAATCTAATCATAACCACTAATATTTTGACCTTGTCTTCCACTATATAACCATTTATAAATTTTATTCCATCTTTTGTCATATTTAGACTCTCCTTTGTCTTTTATTTATAAAGTTAACCTATCTGATTCTGCACATGCCATAATTTTTCTTATTATTTCTGTTTCTGAAAGTATTTCATTTTTCCAATATTGTGCATATAATATTCTAGCTGCTGTCAACACATGTACTATTAGCTACATTATTTCCTTCTTAATTTTTTCTATTATTCTAAAAAGAAAAAATTCAAATTTAAATGGAATACACTCTCCCACCATTTGTTCTATCCATTGTTCTGCATTGCTAAGTTTTATTGCCAATGGAGGTAGCCTCATGCAAATTGCAATCCACCGTCCACTTTTTCTTCAATACATAAAATGGATGCAGTGCTCTTTAAGAATTTGATCCAACAACAGGATTAAACAGAACTACATTTCTATTTGAAAATGTAATTCTAGTGACCAAACTGAATGAGAAAAAATATATTTTAAAAGTACAGGACTAATAACATAAAAAATGTGCTGGATCACATTATGAATCTTTTCTCCAGCGTTTCAGTAAAGAGTAACAGAAAAAAATACTCTCCAATTTTCTTTCATTTTTTTTTCTTTTACTTCCCTTCTCTACAAAAGTCAAGACTGACTGGAGTTTTGTTGTTGTTACTTTTTCAAGCTACTAAAAACCTTGTTTTATTCAAAATTAGATCACTATTGCTTCGAAAAAAGAATTACTGTTTTTTTTTAAAAGCAAGACTTGTGATTCAGTTTTGCCATAGTTCCCAATTTTAAAATAAAAAATATTTTGCTATTTTACTGCCTTTAAAAAAACAATGATTTCAGTATTTTGTAAATTAATTAAATGAAAAGTTTAAAATCAAACTCTTTACTTATCTCTCTGTAGTATTTACACTTAGGTAGTTTAGTGATTTATCTATATGTGCCTACCTTTATATGTATAATGCTATATAGTATTTGTTATTCTCAACATTATAATCTATTCTCTCACTCTGTTCATTTTATATCATTCGCCTCAGTGCACAGGTATTAGGCAATTCAGAATCATTCAGATATGAGAAAAAACAAATGCTGGAAATATACGGCAGGGAGGTTTTAGGGTCCCCCAAGTACCATCTCTACCCCCAAAGTGAAAAAAATGTAAGTAGCAATTCATACAGTTTTTATATTATGGATTCAATTAACCTTAAATTTCCCTGTGTGTCCTTATATTGCATTTTACTCAGGAGTTACATCTCTGGGTGATCCAATATGGAGTTCCTTTATGTTTGCCTCAGTTGGAAGGAATGTTTTCATATTACAAATGCAACAACAATATCTATTTATAGTTTACAGCAATCCCAACTGAATTTCAAGTACCTGTGAAAGAATCTTATTTCTCAACATGTGTAAATCAAGAAGATGAAAAGGGTGAAGAATGGATCCAACCCAACCATTCTGCACACGCTATATATAGCTAACCAGCGTTCTATGAGAAGGTATTTACATATAAGAATGCAATAGCATTTTTCTGCTCATGCCCCATAGGAAACATTATTTGGTCATAACTATATTAGAGACAGTATGTAATGATAATAACTAGCCAGTATTGACAGTATATAGTCCATTAAGCTATCTAATGTCTCTTTGAGGATGAGATCACTATCTCTTGCAGAAGTGATTCCCACATTTTGAAAACATAAACATGAAGAATTAATTACTTTTCAAGAATTAATTACATTATGACAAAATAATAAAGCAACAAAATTGGTGTACAGACTCTCAGTCAGCAGTTCTATCATTGCAAAATAAGGGTCTTCTCCAAAAACTCTTATCCAGGTGCTAACCAAGTCTCACTCATCCTAAATTCTGCTAGTTGCTGCCACTTGTGTTTGAATAAATATCATTTTATCTACATCCATTTCCTGTCTCCTGTATTTATTCTGGAATGAATGCACAAAAATGCATGCAATGTTTACTGTTATTATTGTTATTATTTATTACCTCCACAGAGGTTTGAAGTATACAGACACAATCTTGCTACGGGCTATCAACATAAAAGAAGACATTATAAATGAAAAACTAGTAAAATAATATGTTTTGCATATGTTTGATAAATCTGCTTAATCATGAAATGAAATATTTTACCAAATGTGCCAAACAATCCATAAGAACTATGAGATTAGAGACAGAAATGCGTTATTTATTCAGTAGTCTTCTTGAATTCCTGGTTTTAGCAAAAAATAATGCTATATAAAGTTAACAGTTCTTTCTCACTTTGCAATAAAGAATCATCCAAGATGATTCAGAAATAAAAGCATTTCAAAATAAAAGATCTCTCACCAATTTAACATTTTTAACTATTAAAATAGTATAATAGTTATTTTTTAATTATTAACTATTTAATTATTAACTATTATACATTTTCTACTTTGTTTCAACTGTTATATTTGATAGAATTCTTTGCTTCCATTTTTCCTGAAAAAAAATCAATAATGCTGCCTCATTTGATACAAATATTATAGGACCTTTATGTTCTCACATTCTTTAATCTTTCTAAAAAGATTATGCTTTCATAGATATGTTTTTCATTTACAATTGTTATCAAGTTGCAATAAATAGTCCGAACAATTTCAATAGAATATTCTTAATACAACAGCTGAAGATGATAAATTGTCATCTAGCACATAAGAGGAAACCTGATACAGAAGCTTACCTCAGTGATTTTTTTTTATTACTTATATACAAAATAAATAGATGGGGAGAGAAATGTAATCTATAGTAACAAATTCAGTTATAGATATTACAAACTGGAGATAGTTATAGCAAACTCTATCTTATTACTGCTATCGGTTATACTGAAAATATTCTGATAAATATATCATGCCTGTATGTGAACTACATGAAGAAGATACATCATAGCACACATATATGTATGAAAATATACACATTCATCATAGTTATTTTTATTGATCTATTTTATTTTTTCTGAAACTGAACCTTCCCATGAGTTTCAGAAATCTTTATCAAAGGTTCTTTAATAGTTTTTTTTAATAAGTTTCAGAACACATGAACAAATTTGTACATTTTTTTTAAAGAAGGAAGTTAGAACAATCTATTAATCTACTCCCAACATTTATGTTCCGGAACAGCAGTTCTCACTTGGAAAGGTTCTGATCTAATATGCAATTTAAGATAGCAGGAAATTTAATCTGCCTTTCCCTCCGCACTCTAGAACTGGTGTAACATTTCCATTAACAAATGTGGCTATATTTTTAGATCATGTAATTAGCTTGCATCAGTTAGCCTAGCCTTCTGAAAGAACACTGAAGATTCAAGCCCAAGGTTTCTTTGCTTATAAAACTCTGAAACCCAAATCCACAGATGTGGAGATTAATGAAATACCTTGTGATTATTTGATACGACCTTATTTGCTAAAATAAACTGTTTTTGTTTTCTACTGGCATGGATAGGATTCTTTGGCTAGACTAGAAAGCAAAGGTTTTTCCCTTTAAAAAAGAGACACAATTTCTACATATGAACACTAGCGAAGGAGACCATTAAAAGGTAAAGGTTCCCCTGCACATGCATGCTAGTTATTTCTGGCTCTAGGGGACAGTGCTCATCTCTGTTTCTAAACCAAACAGCCAGCGCTGTCTGAAAATGTCTCCATGGCCATGTGGTTGGCATGACTAAATGCCGAAGGTGCACAGAACGCTGTTACCTTCCCACCAAAGTGGTCTCCATTTTTCTACTTGTATTTTTTATGTGCTTTCATATTGCTAGGTTGGCAGAAGATGGGACAAGTAATGGGAGCTCACTCCATTAGGTGGCACTAGGGATTCAAACCACTGAACTGCCAACCTTCTGATCAACAAGCTCAGTATCTTAGCCACTGAGCCACCGGGTCTCCTTTCCCTCTTAAAGATAAAAATAAAAGAAACATGACATTTGTGCTTGGTCCATATAATGTCCTAAATTAATAAAAATTCTTATCTTTATAATGTTTTTTCTTCTACTCAATTATGTCCAATTCTTAAACCACCGGGACAAGTCCCTGAAATTTTCTTGGCAAGGTTTTTCAAAACTGGTTTGCCAGTTCTCCTTCCTAGGGCTGAGAGAAAATGTCTCAAAAGTAAGAATGTTAAGAAGGCTACAACTAACTCTTTAATTCAGTACTTTTTGATGACAAGGAAAGCATATAGTGAAAGTCACTCCATCTATGGTAATACAACTCACCTACATAAAACTTCATTTTTTGTTTTATTTTTATGTTTGATTAAAAAGCACATATTTGAAGCTTTTGAAGAAAATATTAAGAACATGTGTTCTGGGAATTTAGAAAGATATAACTTCAATAGCTTTAGAAATATTGTTGGTATATTGCTTCCATTGAATTCTTATAGAAATCACTTTGAAATTCTTGAAATTCTGTAACATAGGTATATGTGTTCTTTCAAAGTATGTTTAGCTGAAGGGTAGATAACTTGTCCTAAACATTTTTAAAAGTGTTCATTGCCTCCTCTTATCTGAATGATTACTAATCTGTCTCTTATTTCCTTTTTGCAGATGGGGAAGCACTCAGAATGAGAATGGAATACTTTCTTTCTTGGAGGTGTTGAAAGTTGCAAATTACCTTGAATTAATTCAGCCAAGTTTCTAAAGTGGCTTGGGTACTGATAAATGATGGAGATTGCTTTTCTATCAGCAAATTTAGTACTACTTCAATTCTCAGTGTTTCTCAACATTGGCAACTTTAAAAGATAGGAAATTCTGGGAATTAAAATCCACATATCTTAAAGTTATCAAGGTTGAAAAACACTGTAAATTTAACTCACCAGCAAGATTTCTCTTCCTTCTAGGGAACAGGAATCATACTATTTTTTGAAAAATTGAAAATTTCTTCTCTTCATCTGTATTTACATTAAATATGTAGGTGACACATTTATCCTAAAAATATTTTTTCAGAAAGTTAACCCTTTGATCTGTAGATGGTTTGCATGTTAAGAGCCATACCATCTTGCATGAAGTGCAGCATCAGGCTCAAAGAACCATGAGCAACATATGGAGTTTCTCTGAGTAGTTATTTACTGTTTGCCTATAACAGAATCTTGCCAGACTAAAATAACTATCTGTGTAACTATTAGATATACTCTGGGACTTGCTGAGGAGGAATGTTCCCTTTCACTCTTTTCCTGCCTACCAGATATTCCAAACTCCACAATCTTTGCCCTCTGAAAAACAGCCTTTCCCTCCTATGACTACAATCTACAATCCACCATTCATGACCTAAATATTTGCTGTACCCAAAACCAAAACAAGCACAAAAACCTCTCCCTATAGGCTGAATGGGTTCCCACAATAGTTTGCTACAAGTTGTCTATGCAACACGATGGGAAAAGAAAGGAAAAAACAAGATAGAAGACCAACTACATGACACACCTTGCCATGCATCAAAAACATTTCAGAAGCAGTAGAACACAGCTTCTGAGATCTGCAAGTGGGCACTGCATACCACCCAGAGGCTACCATACAAAGACAAATTATGCATTACAAAGATCATTTGGAGGTGGGAGATACTTCCAATGTAATCCACTAGATCCTCCACATGGATTGCTCTCCTGACTACGGCCTCTATGGGGAGGAAGCTAACCAGCAGATTGCAAAAACACAAGCAAACAGTCAGACAAAGAGACCTGAATTCATTGGTGGCCTCACACTGCAATGAACATGCATTCAATTTTGCAGCTACTAAGATTGTTGGATTAGCAGGCACAAAAACATCCAGGAAAGTGATTGAAGCCTGGGAAATAGGCTCCTCATCAGTCAAGAGGAGTGCTGATTTACCATCAGCTTACCAAGTATTGAAGATGCAAGGGCTTGGCAGCACAAGAAAACAATGGCCAATAGCCAGCCATAAATACCCCAATCAACAACTAAAAAGTCCCACACAAGAGGCATCATATAAATACCCCATACAGAATAGCCCAAAGCATGCACTCTGTTCGAGAGTTCCCTGAGGATGGGCTCCAGCTTGAGTCTAAAAGCTGAGAAGACTAAACCTCTGGTCCCAGTAACTGACCCAGATTGGGTCCCGCAACATTATCCTGGGACATGTATAGTATATTTGTCAAGCCCGAAATTGACATAAATGTAGCCATTTTAGTTAGTCTTAGTATATATTCTTTTTCTTATTTTCCCTGCGGCTGTCATTGGGGGGAAGGGTTTCAGGCTTGCCACATTCCTAAGGGGGGAGGAGTGGAGATAGAGAGAGTTGTTTAGGCTCGGTATTCTTCTTCCAGTGGGAAAACAAGCTGTCCATGCTTGGGCCCCTTGAGGTAGAGATTTATGACCTCAAGCAATGTTGAATTACTTCTATTGGATAATGTGACTTTTGGGGATTGTTTCTAACTTGTAATATTGTGGAGTAATTCTGGGCTGTGTCAGATCTGGAATTACCATGAACTTTGCCAATTTGATGCTTTCCTAAATAAGAGAATTTTTCTTGAAGATGGACTTTATTCTTTTCTTTTTAAATGGATTTCATCACTTGGAAACCTGACATATTTGCCTTCATTCCTCTCCTTACAATTCTTATTTTTGCTCTGTACGAAAAATTCACATTAAATGAAACTTATTGTATTATTCTGTTAATTGTCATGCTATTTATTTATATTTCAACTGAGTATTGTGTAGTAAATCAATTAAAAAATGTTAGTCGTGTTAGGTGTTAATTTTAAAATGATGGACAACTGCCCCCCCTAAGATTCCAGGTTGAAATCAGTAAGTGCTGATGAAAAATAAATTCTGATTTTTTTTTACCCACAAATAAAGACATTTCTTGCATATGGATTATGTAGGACTAAGAGAATCTGTGACTCTAAGACAAGGGTCTTCAAACTTGGAAAGGTTAAGACTTGTGGACTTCAACTCCCAGAATTCCTGAGCTAATATGACTGGAGGAATTCTGGGAGTTGAAGTCCAAAAGTCTTAAGGCTGTCAAGTTTGAAGACCCCTGTTCTAAGACAAAAACAAGGGATGTTTGGCCCTCCATACATGCTGAATACAAGTGCCAGCATTTATCATTACTGATCAAGCTGACTACAGTTGCTAAAACTTCAGTAACCTCTGGATAGCCATCAGTTTCCAATCCTGCGACGGTTCATTTCATGAATAAGCACTTTAGAATATAAATGATACTGGCTTGGTCTCCATGAATGTTTTTATAGCTTTCACTTTCTTAATACAGAGCTTCACATAAAGTACAGCAAAACTATAGGAAAATACAACCAGTGTGTTCATATTCAACTACTTACCTACAAGTTTAAAAAGTGTAGAGAATCTGAATGCTTCAGAGTTATGATACTTAATGACAGTCACAGAGGAAGCTGAAATGTGGATGAACATTCCTCGTATGGCAAATGATTCAAAAGAACTATATCCTGAGAACCATGTGTTTTTGTGGATGGCAAATGTTGATCTGTTCTGAAAATGTTCATTTCTTTCCCATTTGGAAAGAACAAGGGTATTATTAGAAGTTAAATAAAGAAAATAATTTGGTCTGTCAGCTGCTTCCAGTGAAACCAGGTGTGGATCTGAAAAGCAAAAAACAATGAATATGATGAAATGGCCAAGAGTAGTTTATAGTAATTAGCTTCTCCATTATATGTCAATTATAATTCCATTAATAGGTGGCTGCTGACACTTATTAAAATGTTGCATGGTGATACCTATGTCCAAATTTGGGTGAACAACCAAGGTCAGCATTCTGCTGTGGTGTAATTTAGCCCCTTTGCTATTTAATTTTAGATGTGATGGCAAAAGTGACAAAATTGAAACATCCCTGCTAAGCTTGATTGATAGATCTGTTGCTTTATTTTTATGTGCAGATGATACAGTTATCACCTCAATTTCACCTATAGGACTGAGGAGAGCATTAATCAACTGTAATCATTAATCACACAGACTTGGCTATTACATATCAATTACCCAAAAAAATATTTTCAAAGAGCCCCCCTAGATAATAACATAAATGGCAAATTAATGGGAATGTTATTAAACGGGTTAAGATCTTTAAATATTTCAAAAATGTTTTCCACTTAAAGGGTCCAAATTCTTAAAAGACAAGGTAGCAAGGAATGTAGTTCTCAGCTTAATATTGTTCTATACAAAAGGTGGTAATTATGTACCAGATGAACTAAAAATATTTGAGGCCAAAGGAATATCACAGCTACCTTGTGACATATTTTCAAGTATATGTCTTTAAGGATAGTTGAGGCTGTTCAATCATGATTTCTATTGGGCTTATTTCTGAGTCCATGATGCATCCAAACATAGTCTTTCAGCTGAGACTAGAACGACATCAATTAAAACTCAAATGCAAACAGCGTGTGTTAGCTATTGACTTAAATTAATTTTCAACTCTAAAATAAACTCCACTATTCCTGATGGAAATTACTTAGTTGCACCCTCAGGTAGTGTGGGGTTTTCAATTAACGTACTGATCTCAATGGGTTTTGAACTGGCCAGATTCTTCTTTAAACAACATGCCAGTTATCCTGACCTCCAGAATAATTTCAGCTAGGTACCACCTTGCTTGATTTCAATCCTATTATTAGTTTCTTTAAGCTTGCATGCCAGAATACGAGAACAATTTTTACATTGGCAAATTGAATTGTCATCCAGTCTGATTATCTGGATGGCAATTTTTGCAGCAATTCTAAAGAACGTTGCTTCTATCTCTATGGAAGGGTGAGATCAAAACTGAAAATGATGTACTGTACCATTGCACTGACTCTTTTATAGAGGTATTTGGGATATATTTCCCATTGCAACATGATATTTTGGCAGGACTAAAGATGTCCTATAAGTTGATCAGGAGGTGATTTCAGGTCATGTAGCCACATTCTGTATACTGTCTGTGATGGAACGTAAACAATTTTTTTTAGTTGGGAAAAGGCCAGTAATGTTTTATATGAGTAAGAGTTATTAATACAGTTATTTTGATATGTTATCAGCTGCATTATGTTTTGATTTGGATGTACTGAGTTTATTAAATTAAATTGTTCTACTCTGTTACTGCAATAATAAACTATTATAATAAACTATTTAAGCTATCATGATTGTTATTTTGCTAAAATATAGCCAACTGTCAAGCTCAACTTAACCCAAAACTATGTATTTATAACATTGCCACTGTTTCAATCCAGGAGTTTCTAAAAGTACAGAATGAAGAAGTTCAAATCTAAGAAAATTATACCTTTTTAAGAAGCTAAACCTTCCACTCATCTCCAAGCCAATACATTATTTTTTAAAAAAACCTTAAAATGTAAAACTTCTATTGCAAGATTTTCTCTTCCTTTTCAAAACTGATTAAACTTTTTTCTAGGAGATTTAATATAATGATTATTAAAAGGGTGATAGAATTGTGACATAATTGAACATATTTTGTCCCAAATATTATTTCACTGTACATTACATTATTCTGCTTTATGCTATCGGGACTACTATAAAATCCATTGTCCTCATCCATTAAACAGATGTTAAGTGGTGTAATAATTCGTTCTCCTTGAATACTATTTAATTTTCCAACAAAAATGAATTTAGTATATGGAGAAAGAGAGAAACAGCTCATATTTTCTTTAATTACTGAAGCTAAAAATGTACTTATTGTAGCATAAGCAAACATTGCTGGCCAAATCATAATAAAGATTAGTGAATTTATTTTTCTATCAGAATTATAAACAGAATGTTGAGATAAGAGTGTTCAAACTGAAAATAAACGGATTACTTTCCAAAGGTGGATTTTCAAGAAAAAAAGTCCAGCAACTGACACTCATATCTGGAACTATTATTAACTTCACAAATACTGATTTCAAACAATGGAGCTGAAAAGGTTTATATCAGGATCTTAAGCTATTTCATTGTCATTGACAACACTTTAATCTCTCCGTATAGATGTGCTATATCAGGGGGATATATTTCTTTGTTCTGGTTTTCTATCTGAAAAACACATTTCCAGAAATTGCATAAGAAAGCATATCTAGAAATAAATGTTATTCATAAAAATATTTGTATTCAGTTAACTGTTGATATAAAATTGACTGTCTTTTATCATTATTCTAGTAATATACTTTTCCCCCAATATTTTTCAGCAGTTTGCTTCCTTTCTATTTTCTTTTCACTTAACCATAATTTCAATTTGCTGCCAATCTATTATAATATATCCTCAGTTGATCGTTTGTATTTCATTACTTTTACAGCTAGCCAGCTGCTTTATAGATAAACTGGCATTTCTTCTATAACAAGAATCATATTAAAATTTAGTATGTAAATATCACTGATTTTAATACTTGCAGTTACTTTTAATTCAAAAGACAGAGAGGCAAAAATTGATAAAATGTACATTTTATAAATGTGAAAATACATGTACACATCCAAAACTATATACTATCTGAGTATCTGAGTAATCCCAAGGAGTTGGAAAGTCCATATTTTAGTGAAGAACACAATTAATGGCAATAAACTTTAAAAAGGTATTTTTATACAGTTATAGTTTTTCACTTAACCATAATCTCAATTTGCTGCCAACCATTATAATATATCCTCAGCTGACCTGTTTGTATCTCATTAGATTCATAGTTAACCAGCTGCTTTCAATTTCCAGATTTCCTCTTAGGTTTCTCTACCTATCCTGCATTAAGAATATTAAGGCTAATGTATTTACAAAGTTGTTAATCTGAAAACTAAGAGTCATGTTATTTATACATCAGCAATTGCTTTGTAAAAAACCTACTCTCTAAGTGGAGACCTTTGATCATATTTAAAAAAAAAACCACTAAAATTGATTAGGTAAACTTTCTTAAAAGCTGTGGTGGCTCAGTGGTTAGAATGCAGTATTGCAGGCTACTTCTGCTGAACTGCCAATTGCTGGCAGTTCAGCAGTTCAGTTTTCACTGGTTCAAGGTTGACTCAGCCTTCCATCCTCCCGAGATCAGTAAAATGAAGACCCAGATTGTTGGGGGCAATATGCTGTAAACCACTTAGAGAGGGCTGTAAATCACTGTGGAGCAGCATATAAGTCTAAGTGCTACTGCTAAAGTTCTGAAGTGGGAGAAATCACTTTTGTTAATTTGGCTGTGAGAATATAAAAAATTTTTGTTGGCTCTAAACAAAATCAATCTACAGTATTTCTACCAGCAATATTAACCAGTCAGATTGTCTCTGAATGTTTATTAATATAATAGAGCCATTCACAGTTGTGCCCCTTTTTATTCCCATCTGGAATTTTTTTTAAAAATTGCTTCTGATATGTATTAAAGTACTGTTTTTCAACCACCACAGCTTTAAGATGTATCAATGTAAACTCCCAAAATTCCCCAGCCAAGACACTGGCTGGAGAATTCTGAGAATTAAAATCCACAGAACTTAAAGTTGCCAAGGTTCAGTACTACAGATCCATTTTACAGAGTTACTAGATTTACCATGTGCTTTGGGCTTATACAGCGGTGATGTCAGCATGAACGTTAAAGCATCTCCCGAAGCTAAGTCATCTTCACTTGCTGGGAAAACAGAACCATCCTGCAGTTTTGCTGCAATTATAGTTTCTCCATCCAAGTAACTAACCAATTTGTAGGGACCTTTTCCCAGAACTGTCAAGAAAGAAAAAAGTTACATTTTCTGATAAGTCTGTCTCATGGGTTTACCAATCAGTCCAACAGCAGCAAAGAAAACACCCTCATTAGCAAACATTTCCAAGAATAAGCATTACAGTTCTTAAACATTAATTTAGAACTACAAAACTCTTGCAAATTTGATTTCATAAATGAACTGCCTGAACCTTTATTAAAGTGAGTAAAAAGGTTTATGAAACATTATATGTCAGTACTAAAGCACTGAGCTAAATCAAAATATCCTTTTTTTCAATGGAAAACAAAAGAATTAATGACAAACAAAAAAATTAATTCAGAGCAGAAAATAGCTAAGGAGAAGAAAAACTGCTATAACTTCTACTGGGATATGCTCGCTTCCTTCATGTTCTCCTTGATTTTCTACCTGATTTCCTAACTGATCAAGAGTGTAGGATGGTAACTAGATCTGAGATGCAAAGAATAATTCTGTGGATTAGGCTGTCTGACAAATTGTTAGATTATTTACTGTATTTCAACACTATAATGACACAGTTACATACATATATTTAAATAACAAGATATTCCAATGTATTGCATAAATTATCACTAACATGGAAGGGGGCATAAGGAAAAATACATAGCTCTCACATCATTACTTACGTTTATTGATATATTCACAATCATATGCTATAAAAAATGAAATCAAACAATTAGAATGTATGTATGCATATACAAGCCATTTTGCTTTCATCTTCACTGAGAAGACAAATTAAAGCTGGCAGAAATGTCTTAAACTTTTTTCACTGACTATAATAAGAAAATACTTATCCTTTTATGACCTCTAGTGGTACAATAATAATTTTAGTTGTCCTTCCTATAACAAACAATATCACAGTTGTCTATGAAAACAAACCACATTTATATCAGAATAATACTCTCTAAATACTTAAGTGCAGGATATAATTTTAACCCAACTACAAGTTGTAAGAATGAGAAAAAAAGAGCTGTGCTCTAAAGTTTGCCTGTGAGGTATTATTCAAGTTATTGCTACGTCTATAGTTCAACGAAACAGACATAAAAAAATCTTTACACATATTTTCTTATTTTCCTCATCTCATTTTTATTTGATACTGAAAATTCCAGATATAAATCAGAAATGGGCCAATTTTCTGCAGTTTGTGCTTGCAATTTTGAATTCATATTTATATATAAGCCTATAAAGGTATATCAGGAATGATAATGAAGCTTCTATATGAGAAACTTGGCCTCCGATTATCAGATGTGATAATAGGATATCACTGATAGTGTTATTAACTGAAAGATAACTGAAACATAGAACAGCACTTATTAGTACCTTGTGATGGATGAATGAACTACTATGACTGATCCTTTTCTATTATATTTAAATTTGCCTGATTTATAAAATCGCAGGAGTTTTAGCCAATTCTTGAATGCAAGAAAGGAAAATTACACAATCAAAAGCCAGTTGAATATGCATGGATGAAGAAGCAAAATCAAACTGATAGTATGGCTTTGTAAATGTATTCTGATTATCATACTTACGACATAGTCTAGGAGATCTCCAGTCTACTGTAACTCCTTGTTGACAACACTGATGAGCATAGGCTGAAACACTTGTACAGAAACATTCACAATCGCCTCCTTGGTTACAACCACATGTGTCAATCAAACAGTTTGAATAAAACCAAGTGACATCAACCTGAAAAATGTAAACATTACTATAATAAATCATGCCTTACTTAAATACTGATTTATATATAAAGAACAAGCATCTGAACTAAATTTTAGGGGCATGTCTATGAAACATGTCAGGTAATATTTATTACTTATCTGTATTTGGCATTATAGACCAATCCTAAATTTTCTCCTGCTGGTGGGAACATTCTCTGAATTCCAATCCACAGATGCTCCAACTAAGGGAAGAAATTGCCCTTAGCCAGTTTCTCCTTCTCTTTGCAGCCACTTGCACTAAAGAAAATCTGCTTTTGGATACCAGGAAACTCTCAAAATCGGGGAGAGGACTAGATAAAGGAGAAGGTTTTAGTAGTAACCATCTCATATATCCTTTGCTCCAAGGAGCTCTTCTTTCTACTTCTTAACAGATTTCTTTTGTGAAATATAAGTGAATATTTAAATTTCTAGTTTACGCCCTAGGCATGCATAAATTTTCTGATATTTGTATTATTTAAATAGTGAAATGAAATAAATAATTACTGAGAAAAAAAACAACTTCTATATTGATAAGAACATATGCATGTATAATGTTAACTGACATCCTATAACGAAGGTTTATACGAAAACTTGGATTCAAAAGAAAAATGTGGCATGTTGTATTTGTGAGCAGGCTCCTGCACCTTGGCAGAACCCTTTAAAATAATTTTGTCTTTTCCTGGGCTGCTTTTGCAGCTGATGGCAACCCTAGGGAAAAGACATTTTGTTTGAAGTATTTCTCACAGGTGCTCAATTTGCATCAGATTTGCTTTTCAAATCTAGAACTCTGCTGAGGCCTGTATTGATACACTATATTTGCTGGAAGTTAGAACTGGTAGATCAGTCATTCACATTTTTTTTTTCTTTTCACAGACTGGCTTGACTGGAAGCAAGAGATAGAAATATATTAAATAAATGAAATGAATAAAACTTGAATAATGTCATTATACTTCCACAAGAAAGGTAAGTCTTTGACAGTCTTCAAAAAGATATCTCCTTGAGCAATTAACAGATGTGGGAAAAGGCAGTCTCTTGGAAAATCGCAATGTCTTAAATTTTCATCCAGTAAAAACTGGCAACTTGTGTATTTTTTTCAGCTTAGGGGTTAAACATGATCCTTATATTTTACATCAATTACAAACTTAACACTTAACACAATTTTATATTTGTAACTCTTGGATTTTTGTCTAAAGTAGGCACAGGTAAAGTGCATTCCCCTAATCAAACAGGATGCAACCAAGGCCACAAATCCAGTCTGCTCAGTAAGATAGCTGCCATATAGCAGCTATTTGTGAGTCCAGTAACAGTGAAATATTGAGAAACATTCACTTCTAGAATTCCATTTGCTCTTTCACAGGGAGTGCAACCCCAACAGAAATAGCAATAGCACTTAGACATATATACTGCTTTACAGTGCTTTACAGTCCTCTCTAAGCAGTTTACAAAGTCAGCATATGGCCCCCAACAATTTGGCTCCTCATTTTACCATCTTGGAAGGATGGAAGGCTGAATCAACCTTGAGCCTTCTGAAATTTGAACTGCCAAATTGCAGGAAGGCAGCAGGCAGCAGGCAACAGAAGTAGCCTGCAGTATTGCACTCTAACCAGCTGTGCCACACCAGCTTAAATTTAAATAGACTTAATTTAAATAGGCTTAATTTTAATCATTAAGTGCAGTTTCTCATTATCAATATAAATAATCAATTATCAATGTCTGCATTTAATCTCATCTTGCTCTCCATCCTCCAGCCTATTATTGAAAGAAGTGCATATGCTTCTTTGGAAACTGGACGGTTAGGTGAAACAGCTAGAACTCTGGAAAAAGTGCAGAGAAGAGCAACAAAGACGGTTAGGGCACTGGAGGCTAAAGCATATGAAGAACAGTTGCAGGAACTGGATATATCTAGTCTAATGAAAAGAAGGACTAGGGGAGACATGATAGCAATGTTCAAATATCACAGAGGCTGCCACAAAGAAGAGGGAGTCAAGCTATTCTCCAAAGTTCCTGAGGATAGGACAAAAAGCAATGGATGGAAACTAATCAAGGAGAGAAGCAACCTAGAACTAAGGAGAAATTTCCTGACAGTTAGAACAATTANGAGAGAAGCAACCTAGAACTAAGGAGAAATTTCCTGACAGTTAGAACAATTAATCAGTGGAACAACTTGCCTCCAGAAGTTGTAAATGTCCAACACTAGGTTTTAAGAAGAGATTGGATAACCATTTGTCTGAAGTGGTGTAGCCTAGGCAGGGGGTTGGACTAGAAGACCTCCAAGGTCCCTTCCAACTCTGTTATTCTATTCTAGAGCTGCAGCACATGTTCCCCTTATGATCTTCAGAGGCCCTCCCCACAGTGATTTCATATGGTTGGCCAGAAAGAGGAATAGATGTAATCCTGTGGGACACCAAATATGAATGGTTTGAGTTTCAAACAGCAGTGTTCCAGGACCAATTACTGGACCACCTGGATACATCTTGCTTTAAATGCTATACCCTTAACTTTTTTTTGGAACTGTTACTCACCACTGGATGGCATGATTCAAATATTTCACTTAATAGTATTCCACATTCTTTCTTTGCAAATGCTTCTCTGAGTGGGTTTAAAATGCAGGGATGCCGAATATCAGAGCTGTCAACACACTGAATCAAAAAACAAAAGGATAAAAGAAGAATAACTTTAAGTTGGTATTCCTTGAGATAGACTACCTGTAAGGTACACCTCCTGGGAGGAAGACATAGACTCCTACATAACTGCATGTTGAAGTAGATACTGAATCTCAAACAAACAGCTTGAGTTGAGTCAAACAGATAGTTTGATTACTGATCACATGGAAATATTAAATCCCTAACAACCACCAAAACACAATGCATATTGATATATACCTTTTGTTTTTGTTAAAACAACATGTTGGGGGAAAGTTGAAGAATGGAATCATGAAAGATGTGTCATATTTTTAATTTCTGTGGAAATGTGATTTTTTTTTTTGGTATAATTCTAATTCTTAAGATTATCATGAAAAGCATGAAGAAACATGTGGCTGTGATCTCATACACAAAAATTCCTTTACACATAGTGCCAAAAATCTATAATACATGTTAGCAAAAGAATGTTGAAGATTTGAAAAGCTAACTTACATGCATAAGCAGCATGTAATTCCCTTTCTGGGCAAGCAATATTATACTAAACACTGAAAACACAGAGGAAAAATAGTATGCCAAACAAATTAAAGGAATGATATGAGAAAAAAACCCTCGCTAAAATCTTTCTGAATGATTAGCCTTCTGAAACACCCCATGAAGCCAAAACCCCATGATTACATTAAGATTTAAATGGAAAAAAAATCACAAAACTGCAACAGTAGAGAACATTATACTTTCAGAGGAATAGTGATTAATCCCAAATTTAGTTTGTATCATTACAATGTTTACACCAGTAGCATACATGCTTATTACAGCTTTCTACATCTGTGAATAAATTTGCATGGCATGTAAACGTTGCCTCTTGTTTTCACCATCCTTCAACAATGGAAAAATAACTTCTGCTGCCAAGAGACTTCTCTGGCTGTGTAGTTTGCAAAGAATCTTCAGTGTACAGAATCTTTGAAAAATCAGGATGTTACATCATTTGGAAAACAGGGTTTACAGGTAATGTCTTGGTACTTCAAAAATTCCTTCTTTCTTCTTGCAGTCCCTCCAATAGTCCCTCTATTTGAATTCATCTAAATCTGGCACCTATGCACTATTATAAATCAGTAAATATGATTGGTGCTTAATTTTAGGCAATAAAAAACAATATAATGAGGGACCATCCTCCAACACTTTACCTCAACAGCTGCCCAAGCGCTCCCAAATTCTTGTGCATTTGTTAACTCGAAATTTTCTGGAGTTCTCATTTCATTTATTGTTTTGGCATCAAAATTTCCACATAATCCAGTCAGCTTACCCTAGACATGAGGCAAAATGAATAACTCTTAATTACAGAAATTTATAATCCCAAATTTGACATTAATTTCCATATTAATAACATAGAATCTAGCCTTCCCTTAAGCTTGACAATTGGCTGGGAGACTTTGGGCCAGTAATTGCCTCTCAGTTCAACCCACCTCAAGGGTGGTTGTTATGGGGAAAATAGGCAGGAGTATTATTTATTTATTTGATTTATATGACCCACACATGACTCTGGGTGGCAAATAATATCAACTGAAACAAATTAAAACACAATACAAAAAAAGTAAATATATTCAGCAGTTGAAAATATTATCCATAGATGTATAAGCAGGAAACAGGGCCTTTTAACACAGTCATGACTCCAGGCCCAGGCTCATAGCCAGGTCTTCAAGGCCTTATGAAAGGCCAATGGGGTTAGGGCCATCCTAATCTTTGGAGGGAGGATGTTCTGTTACTGCAGAAAAGATACACCTCAAAGTCCCCACTAGGCTGCCTTTCTTGGCTTACAGGACTCAGATCATGACCATCCTGCTGAATTGGATTGAATGGATAGAAACATCGAGAAGACAGTCCTCAGGTAACCTGGTCCCAAGCTATGAAGTTCATCCAGTACCTTCAACCATACCAGAAACACACTGGCAACCAATGCAACTCACAAAGCAGTGGTATTACATGTGTCAAGTACCCAACACCATTTACTGCCCAATACATAATTGCATGCAGCCTTCTCAGCCAGCCCCTTTTTACCTTTTGCTACCAAAATCTTATGGTAAATTGCTGAATAGTATGTCAGCTAAAATAACCCTAAATAGTAAAATAAATTCTCCATTAGATTGAATACACAAATTTACTTTACATAAATTAAATCCTCAACCTGAAAAAAGTTGAAAATTATGCTGAAAATTATGCCAAGCTCTTCCAGTGACATCGGTGACATTACCATTCCCCTTCAATCTTATTTTTTAATTGCCAAAGCTGATCACTAAAAATGCTATTCAGTGTAAATCTAAGCTTCTCCCCCTGCCCCTTTCCTCCTTATTACTGTTGTTTAAGCCAATGAAAGACTATCAGAGTGTGAGAAACAGGCTCTTTTTTGAACTGGGCGTATTTTGTTTTGCAATGGTGGCAGCAGACACAGAAAAACAAGATAGTGGAAATGTTAATGCTTGTTGTAATACACAGTAATATTATTTATAGCAAGTATTCGCAGCATTTATATGCCATGCAAGACAAACAATACTGGTATTGGGTTTCCTCCTAAACCTCCCTCCCAGAGACTATCCAATCTCTAGCTCTCTGGCTCCCTCCCCTGTTTTTGAGCGTGACAAGAGAAAGAATGAAAAGAATAGACAGCAATTTACTGCAGTGTGTTCAGCATGGCGTGACCTGTTCAGCCAAACACTTGCTGCTTCTCCATTGGACGAAGAACTCTCTCAGTTTTCTGCCCAGTCCTTCCTCAGAGATCAGGACTTCTCCAAAGTTGATCCCCTCCTTCCCTTCTTGGGGGAGCTACAGGTACCGGATTAATACAGTTAACCAAGTCCCTCCTTCCTATTCTTGGGAGGAGCTCTCATCCTTCTGGGTCTTCACTTCCTTTCTTCCATGAAAGCCAACCTAGACCTTTCTTCTCCCTTGTCAACCAGGACCCAACAACTGCCCCTCACTTAAGGTTGTCTCTCCAACCTTTCTCTCAAATCACTCTAATCAAGCCATGCAAAGAATTTCCCTTTTCTCTCCTTTTTTCTCTCTCTCCAATTCTGAGGTTATTTCCTCCAGCAATTAAAGAGATAGTGCCTGCCCTCTTGTACCTTTGCGCCTTTGGCTGCTATCTTACTGAACATCTCACTGAAATAGTCCTGGCTAGCAACCAGATCAGCTCATCAGCCCTCATGAGAACACTGTTACCCTTGGGGTGCTTTTCCTCTCCCACATGTTGGTTTACATCAGCAAAATTGCAACCATACCAGGCCATTCAAACCCAAATGCCACAATGACCAACAAACACAAAACCAACTTTCCACTCTTTAAAATTCCATTTATTCCAGTGGATGATATAAGTAGAAACTTAAATTTCTCCCAGTGAAGTCAATAAGGAATTAAAAGTGTTAAGAGAAGTTTGTCTTACCTGCCACTGAGGCCCTGTCTCGACATGAACAGTTGTTCTTTGATCCCACATTACTGTGATGTGTTCATTAGGAAAATGAACAATGGTGAAAAACCCAGCCTTCCACATATATACTTGCTGCAATTTATCTATGTAACTCAGATGACTCTATTAAATGTCAGACATGCATCACAGATTATAAGCATTTAATGAAAGTTTCATAATATAATTTCAATATGCGTTTAGGAAAGCAACCATATTATGATTTTGTCTAGATTTAGCATATTATTACTTATGTGGATCTATTTTTAGAAACATTTGATTTGAATAAGAACAGCAATCCAACAGACACTGGACTTGTTCAAAATATTTTTGGACGTACAATTCAAATGAGAATTACATTTTGTCTTCCTCTGTAAGCTATTTATTATTGTCTAGCCACTTTTAGATCTCATCCACTAGATGATGCCAGATGCTGGTATAACATGGTAATCTAAAACAAAAGAAGCAGACAGGTATTGTGTGAGGGAATAGTCCCCGACTTATGACCACAATTGAGCCCAAAATTTCTGTTATTTAGTGAGACATTTGTTAATTGAATTTTGCCCCATTTTATGACCTCTCTTGCCACATTTGTTAATCACTGCAATTGATAAATTAGTAACCTATCTGGCTTCCCCACTGATGCTGCTTGTCAGAAGGTTGCAAAAGGAGATCACGTGACCTTGGGACATGGTCATTTATGGCAACAGCCATAAATATGAGTCAGTTGCCAAGTGCCTGAATTCTGATCACATGACTATGGGGATGCTGTAATGGTCGTAAATGTGAAAAATTATTATAAGCCACTTTTTTCAGTGCTGTTGTAACTTTGTAACAGTAACTTTGAACGGTCACTAAATGGACTGTTGTAAGTCAAGGAACACCTGTATAGATCCATAATGCTTTAAGACAAGGAAGACTAAAACCTAGATACACAAGTATGACTAATTTTAAGCATTTCTGTAAGTTTAAGGATTGCTAATATTTATCATGCAATATGAAAATGAATGAGGGTGTTTTGGGTTTGGTGCATTATCTGCGTATCTTAACTTCTGTTCTGCTATAACTTACCGGATCTCCAGTGTCATCGTCAAATATTATGAGCGATTTTCCCACGTTAATGGAAATATACTTTCTGCAAATGATTCCAATGTTGAAGCAGTTAACATTTTCTATGATGACTGAGAAACTAGTAATTGAGGAACTCTGCAGAAAAAATTTAAAATAAAGCAGCTGATTCCAATTTGTAAATACGAAGTGCACCTTAGACCTCTCCAACTGTTTAGACTACTTGTTCCTCTTCTTTCTCTACTATCTATGGCATAAATGCAGGAACAGATACTTTGCAAGCTGCCACAAAGAAAAAGATGCCTCCATATGCGGCCATCATTTAACGGCCCCATAATCTCTTGCGGGGTAGAGTCTGGGCAACTGAATGGAGCTAGCAGAGCATTTAATGGCCAGATGCCCTTCCTGTCACCAATGCGGAGCTTTGTCTAGCAGATATATTCTCACTGGGCTTGGAGAGAGAAATATCTGCCTCTGTCTAGGATCGAACTCACAGCCTCCTGATTGTGAGGTGAGAGCTCCACCTCTAGGCCACTGAACCACTCTATGCCACCACATCATTGATCAACCATTGATAAGATTGTTAATTCAGGACTTATATTCAGATACATTTTTTAATTCAACAACCTCATATTGATAAGTCTAACAAGATAGCAGTAAGGCAATACATAGAGCTTTCTGATCCCCAAGACAAAATCTAGCAGGTGGAGCTCATTATTACTATAAGAGCTTGAGTGCCAAGACTTCCTTCCAAAGCTGCAATAACTGAGGACAGGAGAGTCACATAGCTGTTTCTTATCAACCAGAGCAACATTGGATGTCAACATTGCAAGGTTCTCCACTCACCTTTCCAATCTTACCAAATATTCTCTTTTTTAACTCAAATAATTCTTTTTAGGTTTATATTATCTAGACAGTGAAACTGAAGAGGACCACTAGATAGTAGCAATGAATCAGAAATAGGGGTACATCTTTGCTGCCATCTTGTTATTCCCACAACACTGTCAAACTATTTACTAAGACTGTACTATTATTATTATTCTCATCTTTCTTATTACCTATCTCCTCCCACTTATGACTATAACCTTGTTGCTTGTATCTTTACAATTTATATTGTTTTATTTAGTTTCCTAGTATGATTTGATTGCTTATTTAGTATCCTATGACTATCATTAAGTGTATCTTGATTCTTGATGAATGAATATTTATATATACTGAGAGTTTATGTACCAAAGACAAATTCCTTGTGTGTCCAATCATACCTGGCCAATAAAGAATTCTATTCTTTTCTATTCTATTCGGCATTTTTTTTCCAGCCATATATATGCTTTGCCAACTCCTTCTTCCATAATTCTGTCCTAAATAAGGAGGAAGAATTCAATGTCAAGAAAGATTCCAGCAATTATTGGGGAAGCAACCAGGACTTCCAAAGACTGGTTCCAGGATATGCTGCTTTGCTGAGTCAGTGGCTATATATCTATGTCTGCTCAAATGTTTACATTCTATGTTTTTCTTCCCATTTGATTCATGTCACCTGCTATTTGGCCATTCTCTTTCTCTGGAAGATTGAGAAGCTTCTGCTTGGTGTTGTACATCATGGTTTGGTTTAGCCTGAGAATCATTTATTTCACCTGGATTTGTACTTATTAATTCACTTTCATTAATATGTATTAATACATATTATTACCAAATACAATTGCATTCAATACAATATATCCATATATGAATAGTTCCAAGTATAATAATTAAAATTTGAATAAAACAAACTTATTTTCACTATGAGTAATTAAACTAAATTCTTTTCCTATTCAGTTTACAAATGTTTAGGTTTCTTTTTAATTGCAGAGCACAATACTTAATTTAAAAACTGAACATGCTTTAAAATAAAGTCTTACCTTAACCAGGTAAACCTTACAGTTTCCAACATAATCAAATGATAGGCCATCAAAGGTTCTATAATGGCGATCTCCATATGTAGTACACATTGATGGGCACGGATGGAAACTGCATTTAAATGAGCCATGACTGCAGATGCTAAAACAGGGCAAATTTATCACAATTACGTCAAATATAAATGATAATCTTTACATATAATATTTAACCAAATAGCATGACTCTGTTAAAAGTATGCTCCTACAAATTACTGGTAAGTCCATTGCTTCAGTACTTGTACAAAGTTGATGTACATGCAGCTAAGCTGATATTTATTTGAATAGAAAAGATCTATGTAAGTAAAGCAATTCATTTTCAGAATTCCTTACAAATAAATTATAGTTATTCTTATGCTTATAAGACTGCACATTCTAACCATACTGTCATGGGAGAAATCATGACATCCTACATTCAAAATAATAAAACATTTCATTAATTTGATTAAACATGTATCTTATGTCAGAAACTAAATCCTTCAAGTAAAAATTATAATATTCAAACTGACTTAGGCAACTAGCATATTACTAGGCAATCTAGTTCAACTTCTTTTATTGCTATTAACAATAATTTTAATTCAGATTCTTATTTTAAAGTATTTTAATGGCATGGAAGCAGAGGTCAAAAACAAGTAAGACTAAACTGATTAATTTACACAGTTAAATCAGTAATTTTTAATATTAGCTTTTTCTTCAATGAATTTTCAATGTGTTGATCGGTGGCATGCATTTTTCCTCTGAATATACAAAACATGCAGCTTGCTATGACACCTTTCTTTTCCCTGTTTGATATGATTAGATCAGGAAACATAAGTTTTGCATGAATTCTTATTGTTGCTTCCATGTCTCATGTCAAAGGAACTGATTTTAACAATAAACCAAATATAGAAAAATAAAGAAAGTAAAAGCACAACAGCATAAATAACAAACTGTCAAAAGGAGGAAAAAAAACCTGCATTGTATGAATGTTACAAAACCCATGTCTTGTTTCTTTAGTTTTCTTTCAATTTTTTTATTGTTCAAACACTGAGCTGAATTCCACAGCAAAGTCCATGATCTAATTCCTTCTTCTCAACCCTGCAGGCTCCATTGTATCCCAAAGCTCTGCCCCAAAAGAGTGGGGGTTCTTCAAAGTAGACTCTGCCAAGGAATAGGGGGCAATAGGAAAGATGGCCTTGCTGTCCCTCCTCAATGAATGAGGGAAGCCACTTCCACTGAAACAAACCTGCCACTGAATTCCATACATTGTCTGGAATGGTCATATAATTCTTCAAAACAACAAAGTGGGATGATTTTAAAAGTAGACCTGGCATATTTCAAAGCAGCTGACATAGCATCTTCCTATACACATGCTTCTGTTCTCAATATTATTTATATAAGACAAAATAGGTCTACCATCACATGTAACAGTGTAATCTGCATTACAAGTGACCATTCAATCTTAGGCCTGAACATTAGGCTTTTTATTTTATTTTATTTATTTTACTTTATTATTTTATTTTATTTTATTTAAACTTTTATTTATATGCTGCCCATCTCATCGAGAGGTGATTTGACTCTAACATGTAAGAAAAAATCAATAATTATAATCATACAAGATAACTTTTCATCAGACTTTGTGAAAATTCCATAAAACAGGCTGTGATTTAATTCAGACTGAAGTTAATTTCCTACCCATTTGTGGAGGGAGTTTATACTGTGATAAGGATCCATTTCTTAACAAGAACATAAAAGGATATACCAACAATTTACCTATTCTTTTGCACTACGTATTAAGTATTATGTTTACATTTCTCAGCAAATACATTTTTTTTCTTTAAGCTGAAAGCAGTGGCCTACTACTGTATTTTTCAGAACTGCCACCAGCCCCCTGAAATAAGGTTCTTGGAGGCTTTTCTTTTACTCCGTGTTTATATGACAACCATCAGTGATAGCTAAATCTGTACAGAGATTTCTGAGCAAGGGAAGTATCTGGGGGATCATTTACCTTCCTGCCAAGTGGAGATGGCTTGTAAGTTGCTTCGCCAGTCAGCCAAAAGGCTATAAATGTCTTCTAAGCAGGTATTGAGGACCTGACAAAAGGCAGATGTAGTCAGTCAGCACCAGGCTGGAGTGGGCAAAGACATCCAGACAAGGCATGGATGAGTGCTGACTGGACCTGCTTACCCAGCAGAATCAAAAGGCTCAATTAATAGCAGTTTGACAGGAAAGTAAGGCAGTAAGGGTTGGAATATGGCATTATGTTACCACTTAATGTATGTTGTGGGTTTCAGTAATGCCATGTTTTACTTCCTTTCCATAATACATTCCTGTCAGTCCTGGTGACAAGATGGTACTTTAAATATTTTAATAAAATTGTTCACATGGTTCATAGGAAAATCAGTTTTCAGTTCTTGGCTGATAAACCTAGATGAAACTGTTTATGAAAAGGAGTGATGAAAGAGTTAGGTTCTGTAAACAAAAAAAAAACCTGTGAAAGTGCCAATGAAATTAAGGGGAAAATTATCAGAAAGTTCTTACACTCTTGAGCCAAAAAAACATATTTTGACTTTAAATTTGAAAAGGTAATAAGGACTAAAGTGGAAAAAATTATTAGCCTCACATTTTGAGGAGACTTGGAGATAAACTATAGCTTACATATTAATGTATGAAAAAATATTGTATAATTTAAAAAATAAAAATAACATAGCCTTGGCAGGATGGACTTTCAGAAGAGAAGCCTTGGTGAGGAAACTATGTGTCTGACCCTTTCTTTTTTTCCCCAAATAATTTTGGTGACTTTTTCCCCCCATGGGATTTTAAGTTAAATTTGTAAAAAGGAAAAATAGTCTGCTTCTGTATTCATAACCATAATAAAATATTTTAACAGTAATCCCTTTGTATTCATTCTTTCCTAATCCATTTTGGAACCACTGAAAATTTGTTTAAATATCTGTGTTAGTGCAAATTAAATTTGAGTCCATTAAGAAGAAAAAACAATATTCAAAACTATCATATTAGAAGTCATGTATAAAATGAGCATTAATAAATAAAGGAAATTATTTCTACTCACCAGGTATGGCAAGAAGAAATTACTTTGTCCCCAGGAAAATATTCTTTGCCTTTCCAGGTACATGGGCATTCATTTGGCTTGAAACACATATCACCATATTTAAAAAGGCTGTGGAAACAGCAGATAGGCATTCATTGTTAGTTATAGTTCAATACTATTAGATATAGATGATAAATGATAGGTAGGTAGGCAGGCAGGCAGACAGACAGATGATAATAGATATGGAGGCAGACAGGCAGGCAGATAGAAAAAGTAGGTAGGTAATAGGTAAAAGAAAAAAACCTTACTGCAGAGAATAAAAAGACTCAGCTTGTAGTATTCTCTTTTTTAATGCAAGTATGTGTGCTCAAATGCAGCAAATGCATCATGTCTATCAGTTTCAGCTAAAGAACTTTTCAGCAAACTAAGAATTGTGAATTGTGACATTTAATAGCATCATCAGAAAATTGTAAAGTGCATATTTCCCCCAACTTTTTTCTCTAGAAAAAATTCTGTGCACTTTAGGCAAAGGTTCCCAAGGAGATCTGGATAACCAGATAACAAAATGTGACTACTGATTGCCAGAAAATATGTTTCGTTGTACTGATATATAATATCCTGAATAAAATCCAAGATGCTCTACAGGAATAGGAGCTATAACTAAAATAGGGCAGCTGGTATTCTTAGCATTAGGACAGTTTCCTTTGAGTTAAGCTTGACTCCTCATGACTTCATGGACAAACCATGTACTTCCCTTGGCAACAATCCAGAAAGGATTTGCCTCTATCACTTTTGAATTAAATCACTGATATTCTACAGTAATCTCCCATCCCAGTAATGAATATTCTGCTTCATTCTGCTTAGCTGCCACATTCTGCTTAGCTTTCAAGCCCAGGCAAGATTTTGTCTTTCTCAGGTAGCATCAAGTATCCAATTACAAAATTACTATCATAAGAGATCAAAAACTCAAATCAAATGAAGATTATGAAAAGTATTATACCATTATACCAATGTATTATACCATTTATCGGAAATGCACACCGTAAAGAATGGAATAAACATTATTGTGTTGCAAATATAATGAAAATCACTCTCCACATTATCTAATTAATTATCTATGAAATTATCTGATATCACCCTGTACATTTCCCTTCCCCTTTCAGAATGGCTTCTTCTGTCATGCTGATCTCTTTTGTAGCTGCAGTTATGTAAATAGGGGGGTATGTGGGACTCACAGGATTTCAGAGGGTGGGTTAATGTAAGACTGGGCATCCATCTCAGCTAAAGCCCTCACCTTTAGACAGCTGGATACATGCTAATTTCCTTTACAAGAGCAAAAGCAACAGAGGAATTGAACTATTCAGAAAGCCCTTGTTTTGGTGCCCACCACTTCAAACATTTGCATATCTGTGATGGAATGTGCACCTGGAGAAGCAGAGCACAAGAGAATTTTGGCAACAAAAAGCATTCCCATAGATGGGCCCAGATTAAGAGACTGCACAGTCTCTAGCTGGAAGTGGGCAGGAAGAGGTTCAGGGTAGCCACACCCTAGAATCTCCAAGAATATATCTAGTGGTTTAGAAGGTTGCAGTTTTAGTTTGGCAAGATTCTGTCCATTAGATGAAAGCAAATAAAGAATTAGACTCAACTGGATTTTGCTGTGTCATTTTGGGGATTGGATCTGATCTTATTAGTGTTTGAAAGCAGCGCAGTACTAGGCCCTGTAGAAGAAATGAACACTTGTTATAGTTTTCAGGTTGTTGGCAATGGGTTGACAATGGATTGTTCTGGGCTGTCTATTAGTATGTCCCAGTTATAATGTTCCTGGATTCCAAATGCAAGATTACAGTCATTGCACTTAATGCAGTGTTTCCCTAGCCTTAGCAATTGCTGGTTGAGGAATTCTGGGAATTGAACATCTTAAAGCTGTCAACACTGGCTTAATGTAATAACTCTATCACCAAATAAAAACAATTAAGAAGAAAATGTTTTCAACAAAGCAGAAAAATAGCTCTCACCTAGGATTCTCAGTAATAAAAAAAGTTTTCAGATACAATATTTTTTTCTTCTAATATTTCTTCAAGAGCATTTTTTAAATATCCTCTTAATTCTGGAGGAAGAAACCCCAAAATATATTCAGTAAGCATTTTGAAACTGGTTCTTGATCAGCAATACCAGAGTAATCTTGCTCTGCTTTATATTTAATTAAAAATTTCAAAGAAAAAAATAAAACCTAGTCTTTCTCTTAATTTTAATTCATATTCCTGCCCCACAAAAAAATCTGAAGAAAAACATTATATTTATTATATTATATTATATAAAATTTCAATAAATCCAAGAGGAAAGGGGAAAAGATGCAATATTTCTTTGGCGATTACCAACAGAACTACAAATAAGCTAATAATATAAAGAGAAATCTAGTTAAAACTATTCTGTTACACTATTATTATTGTTATTACTATATATGTTAATATTTATTTTTGTTCTTTATTTGCTTTTTTGCAAATGATATGCCCTGACCAATACACTGTATTTAAAACACTATATATAACAATAACATCATAGTTTCTCTTACCTTTTAACATTAGGGCCTTATTTAAAACTTATTAAGACAGCCCTCCCATCTTTTCTAAACTACAAAATTCCCACTGGTTTATACTACCAACAAAAGAGGTCGCATTCAGAAACAAAGAGCATCACTTTAGCCAGGCAAGACAAAAGTGCAAATTTTATCTCTGAAATATAATCCTACATAAAACAAGTGCTAACAGCTTTCTCTTTTGAAAATCTAGGCAGACAGATTGATTTCAAGGATCTAAGAATTCATAAAAAAGAAGATGCCATTCAGATGACAAATGAGTTCTTTTTACTATGAATGACCATTATTCACAAAGCCAAAGTTTGATGTACAACTTACAGATAAAATTAAATGTAGGCACCCACTTATAAATGCTATAATTTGACCAATATACTATTTAATTTTACAGTCACCTTAATCAGGTGCCTTAGCATAAGATTTAAACAATAATCATAGCCTGGCACCATTCCTCCATCCAGTGATAAATGCACTTAATTGTTGTTCACTTTAAAGAGTTACGAAATCCTAAAGGGAAAAAACCCACACATATATTTATTACTCATGGCTATTTTCATTGTTCTAAAGAAACAGAACAGAATTACTACTTTATGTGTTTGGTTCTTGAGCTTCAGAAGTACAATCTCTAAGATGAAGAGTAAAGATTTCGTTACAAATTATTTAGAAAAATCTCACATTTGTTGAGTTCTGGTATATGAAGACACAACCACTAAATGTAACATGCCTATTGTACTTTTTCTGCTAATATTATATTGAATGCAATCTATAAGTTCAAGGCTTTCTACTTGAAATACTGTATGGATTTAAAAAACAAGACATTTCCTTTTATGATAGATACTCAAGGCTATTTTAAAGTTATATATCTAATATATGTGCAAGATTTTGAATTATACCATTTTGGAACTGCTGCCTATTCAATAAAAAATACAACAAAAATTATTCATTATTTCACTCCAATAATAACCTAAGAGGACTCTCAAAAAACATGGTTTCAAAATTAAATTCCTTCTATGCAATTATTCCCCTAATTCTCTCTGGCCATTGATAAGAGACATTCTTGGATTCCATTAAAATTATTTTTGTATGTGTGTTTGTGGATAAATGAGAAAGTGATGATTTTTTGCCTTTTCTTTTTTTAGCAAATGTTCCAGGAATTTATTTAAGCTTCTTACAAGTTATTTGATCTGTTATGCCATCTGTTCGAGAAGGTATTTTAAACTGAGGGCAAGAAAAATATTTCGAGCAAAACAGGCATACATACAGATTGCCACAAAGGATTCAATATTTCATTTTCAAATGAG
The DNA here is from genome assembly GCA_004320025.1 of Laticauda laticaudata. NCBI lineage: Eukaryota > Metazoa > Chordata > Lepidosauria > Squamata > Elapidae > Laticauda > Laticauda laticaudata. The sequence continues at coordinate 54,437 of BHFT01061933.1, forward strand.
TACTAGTGATGATTGCAATATTCAGAATTGTGAGCGAAGAGAGGAACTTGAGATATCCTCTGTCCTCAAGAGTTATTTTAAACTTTGATTGTGCTGAAGTTTACCACAGTGCTTTATAACAGGACTATGTAGCAGATGAGACTGCTGTCCTTTCTACTCCTTATGGCCTTTAAGGCAAGGGGTTTCCAATCTTAAGATTTGTGGACTTTAACTCCCAGAAGTTAAAGAACCAGGAATCCTGAAAACATAGTTTAAGAGGTATTTTTCTGTTTTATCCAACCATGACATACATAGATGTGCCTACAATGACATGGATGTGATTTCTAAGAAGCAGGATTCATTGAGAAGCTACCATAGATAGAAAAAGAAATGATGAACAAATATCAATGTCATAAAATTAAGTGCTAATTATTGCCAGAAATAGCAGCTCAAGAAAGTGAAAGGAACATGTCTGGCACCTTGGTAGGATAAAACTTTATCTATGATTTTAATGAGTTTTTATTTTTAGACAGAGACTGAATATTAAATATAGATATTGATATTCATGGAGTATCCTGACTAATGGGAAGCATTGTACAAAACACGAAATATATACTTCCTTCTGAGAGATAGAGTTGGCCTATATGTATAACCCACTGAAGGAATAGTTCACAAGTATGAGGCCTTACAGAATGCAGCCCAAGATACAGAATGTTTACTGAATCTGTCAACCTGTGAAAAACAATCTCTCTGTGCAGGGCTTGTAGATAGAAACCCACATTCTCTTCTCTCTTCTTTAAAATACTACAAAGGTAGAAATTTCACAACTTAAAATCATAGTTTTCCAGCTAATTACTTTTTACAAAATAGCATTCTGTGCATGAAATACAAAAACATTAAACTTCACCAACTTAACCATGGAACAACATTAATGAGAAGGAAATATCTTGTTTTAAAGAGACAAGACACTGAAACTCAAAGGATGTGAAGGAATAAATACAAGTATTGTAGATAGATACTTGTGCTGCTTAAACTTTGATTTGGTTGTATTTCCTCGTGCTGTGGGGTCTATGACAATTTGATGGGGCCAATTTGCATGGGAATAACCAACTTGCTACAGTCAACGCACCACAGGACAACTCGCCACAGTCAACTTGCCACAGGATAATTTGCTGCAGGACAAGAGTTACACTAATACCAAAGAAATGGTAGAATAGAATTGAAGAATGTGAGTTGGCTGTGGCAAGTTGTCCTGCAGTGAGTTGGCCGTGGTGAGTTGGCCATGGCCAGTTGGCTTTGTCAAGTTGGTCATGGCAAGTTGGCTGCAGTAATATGTCCCATTCTGCTTGCTATGTTGTCTCAGCATAAGAAAGAAAGCAAAACTATTCCTTAGTTCTGGAGCTGAACATGTTCATTAAAGGTTTTCAATTATTTAAAAGGGAATGAGAAATCATACATGAATTTGTATGCACGCAGTGCTGATGGAAGTGGAAACTATGTTGCATCATTAAAAAATAGACTAAATATTATCTGCATGTTTCCTTACTTACCCAGTGGGACACATGCATCCAGAAAAGCATGGAAGTTGTGCAGACATGGTAATATTTAGCAGTTGATTTTCACAAGTTCTCTCCCTGCCAAGTTCCATAGTTGGTGGACTGCTACAATTAACATAGATTTGCTCTTCAGGGCAACTGTGATCTAGAAAAATATAGCATAATCAATTTTCTATATTCTATAAAACTGTTCAATACAGAGGCCTAGCAGTAACGTATTTTAAGAGGATTGCACAACTTTATGGCTATGGAGTATATAGCTATTACCTGTATCACTAACATATTTCTCACCAAAATTATAAATTGATTTAATCACAATAATACTTTGTTAAATTATTTCTGCTCCAGTCTTCTTGCATATAGATCACACATAAGTATGCGAGAAGACTAAGGTTTGGACAAAAGTTATCTGTGTTAAATTTGTTTTCGTTTTACTTTACATACCAGTGTTGTCTTCACAGTTCATCATCCCATTTCTGCAATGGCTGCGGAAAAATTGCAATAAATAAATAAAAATAAAAACATTTTTTTAAAAAGTTGGAAATCTAACCCTATGTCTCTTGGAACAAACAAAAAATCATCAGTTGTTTTCACAAATACTCTTGAGAACCATTCTTGTGCTAGACTATAGATTACATTGGACAACATTTTTTTAAAAAAAGTTAGTGATTATGATAGACCTTCAAACTGAACACCAATGTAATTTGTATCATGCAGGAATCTTGAGAAATATGAAATTCACTTTTAATGGCTAAAATGTATTTAATCACATTTTCAACAAATGCTTGAGTTCAACAGAACCAAAAGTGTTTTGATGCTGATTTTCATTTGTACTTAGTGTCTGATAAATCTTATTGTAGTGCCACCCAGAGTCAGTTGGTTGAGTTAGACAATCATTAAAAATAAGTAAGTAAGTAAGTAAGTAAGTAAGTAAGTAAGTAAGTAAGTAAGTAAGTATGTAAGTAACTAGTCAGTCAGCATTGATGGATTCCAGTTGTCCTAATGCCATTTTCCCATTATACATTATCCCAGTGAAAAATTTCACCATATTCATCACTGACTGCATCTAGTTTTTTGGGAAAGAAGACCAAGTGTGAATGCGGAAAATGAATCTTCAGTGACATGTTGCATTTCATGGTCTTGTATGCTGTAAGAAGTTTGTCGATCAGCTAAATGTAGTTTGGTATTCTGCAGTTGCCAACAAAATTCTCGATGACAACCTTCAATGCTTTCCAAGTGATTTCTCTGGCCTCATTAACAGATCTTTGAATCGCTTGTCACTGATGATATATTGATCCGTGGACAAAACAAAAATGCCTTCCTTAATCTCGGCATCAATTATTTTTGGAAACCTCTGCCTAAAATAATGAAAACCTTCATCTTCCTTATTCATAGCTTTCACAAATTTTCATCAGTCCAAATTTTATGTAAAGCCGAGGCAAAATAATTTTATAAGGTCAACAAGTGGTTCATGTGACATGTTTTTCTGTCGTGGAATTAAATTATTTTACAGTGGGTATTTCTTTTTAATGTAATACTATTCCCTTGCATGGTTATCCCATTCACATATGTTACAAACAGTACTTGGTATATCCAAGCTGCATTCCATGCAGCAAAGAGGCATTACTTTTAGAGCTCCACAGATATTCAAGTTGTACTTGGTGTACTAGATGCGCTTCAACAACATTCCATGTTTTTGTATGTTTCTTTCATGTGTGTAGCACAGCCAATGAAATGTGCCCTGGTGCCATCATGTAAAAAATAGATTTTTATAAATGTATGTGATAGGTTAAATTACCAGTTATTTTTGTGATTAGCAAGTAAATATCTATAAGATACATCCAAAAGTGTTCAGGAAGCAAAACCTTTGTTGTCCACTATTATGTGTTAGAATAGAAGGTAATGTTTAAACATAAAGTGGATATCTTGAATGAACAAGATTTGAATCATGACAGCACAGTCAATAATAAAAGGAAGGTACAAAAAGTATTTCAGGAGATAAAGAAGTGACTGAGTTGATAAGATATTAGAGAACTGAACCTCCTCAGCTGCCACCCTATCTCAGACTCCTACTACCAGTCATCCCATCCACCTTGTAATGAGAAATTGGGGGGGGGGGGAATCTTTGCCTTTGGCAACATGGTGCCTCATGTAAATCCCTTTTTTCTTTCTTTAATAAAAAGAAAAATAAATCACAGACAGAAAAATTTTCTGAAGAAAATTCAGCATCCAACCATATCCTAAGGGAGATGACAATTAAAAATTAGATAGATAGATAGATAGATAGATAGATAGATAGATAGATAGATAGATAGATCGATCGATCGATCCCAGTCAGTGGAAAATTGAGATATATGTAAACTTTGACTGGAAATATGAGAATAACTTACCACTTTCCAAAAGACGTGATTATATTTTCTCCAGGGGGGTAGTCAATACCATGAAAATAGCAAGGGCATTCATTTCTATAGTGAAAATGAAAACAAGTACTGAATATTATTATACAATTTATATTTTATTTATAAAGAAAACAAAGCATTCCAACCAAGCATTATGTGCTGGAATGCTTTCCTAGCAAGTAAAGCCTATGTACAGCCAAGTAAGATGGGTTACAGATATACAAATGATAGCACATAAGTACTGTATGTATTTTTATTTTTAAAATGCTACTTTTTAAAAAAATAGCGTGCAAACATTGTTCTTCCTATCAGAAATTATAATATGCAGAAATCCAGAAAAAAAGTGATATAATGACTACAGACTTAATCAAATCAGGTAAAGCTTAACTGCGGCATTTTGTTTGGAAAAATCAGTCAATGTGTTTGCTATTTTTTCTTTCTACAGAAATGATTTTTTGATGTAACATAACTGGTGTTCCCTTTTAACCAATACAGTTACTAGATAATAAAATCCATGTTATGCCACCATAAAATAAATTATATTTGGGGAATATTTCATAAGAATTTTAGAAAAGATTTGACTCCTGAAGTAAATATAATTATTTATAACATTAATGATCAAACTCTACTAATGCTACTTAGTGGAATGCAAGAAGAGTGAGGGACCATATCTCCAACTTAGCACAGTGCAGGGTGTAGAATCATTACTATCTCTCGTGCCAACCATTGCTTTCTGTCCAGTTACTCAATACATTAGAAATTTGTTTTTCAGGTCCATTTATATGAAAGCTTGAAGATTTTTTCTACTAGTTGCTTAGTTCTGAAAACATACAGTTATAAACAAATAATATCAACCTAATACAACGTACTGTGGCACACATCTGTCAGTTTTGATGTTCAGGTACATTCCAGAGGGGCAGGTGCAGCCTTCGACACAGTTACCATTACATGCTTCTGGCACGGAGAATGCTCGGCAGCTCCTACCACAGGTAGATACACAAGTACTGTATTCCTTTGTATCTTCACATGAAAGAGCTGATCAAATGAGAAGAAGAAAACTTCTCATGTTACAAGTCAAATGCAAACACATTCACTGAATATATAAGATGCTGTTAGTAAATACTATGTATGGTTGCTCAGAAGTTAGATCCAGCAAATTTAGATAAAGCACAAGACTTGAGCATACAAAACTATTTCATTAGCAATAAATTATGTTACTACATGAACTAAAACTTGCATTACATTCAACATTCAGTGTAGATTTGAATCATTTTCTTATTTTTTTTTTCTCCTAGTTTTGGGGATGAGTACTGAACACTTGTTTAGATTTTGCAGGGTGATTTCTGCATAGCTCTCATCTCAAAATGGCAAGAAATCATGCATATATTTTCAGCAATTTTGTTCCAATAATTGTTTCACACCAGAAAGGCAGGTTCAGATCTCAGAACAGCCTGATTCAAGAATGTCTCATGATGAGACATTTGGCCTAACCTTAATTCTAGTCTTGCCATCATAAAAATCCCCTCCAATACAGAGGCTTTTTCACATTTTAGGAGCAGAATACTACATGATAAAACATCTTGCATTTACACAAGTCCTGTAAAACACTTCCAATCACTTTTCAGGTGAAGGAAGCTTTCATCTTCCTTGCACTCCATGTTTGCCATACTGTGATATAAGTAATATAAAAAAGATGGAGGAAAGAAATCTTTAACTGCAAGAATCTATAGAAGAGCTCTAGCATAATTTTCTACTGATGCCTACAATTGTACGGAAACAAGCAAAGAAATTAAGTTCAGGTGTTTTACCACTTCGCAGGATTTAGGACAGTTGCTACATTTGGATATTGAAAAATAACTTACCACATTCTGGGACACTCCTCCGGAAATTGATCTCCACTCCAAATCTGTGGCACAAGTGGGCATAATGGGAGAGAGCAGAACACATACAGATCTGCCCACACTTGCAGGTGTCTCTTCTACATTGTTCAAAATAGGGGAGAGGACTCACATAGGCATAGCATGGTGCAAAGAGTTCTTTGGTAATGATGCTGCAGGCTTCTGTTGCATAAGCAGCTGTCAAAGTAATAAATAGAAATAACCAGGCTTTAGTGTGAGATCTTTAATTTAAAAGCATTGTAAAGCCTTTTTTTTTTATCCTGGGGAACAAAAATGTCTGTTTCTGCTTCTCTGATAACCAATACGATCAACTGAGGGAACTTGTAGATGTAAATTGTATTGACTTCTTTCAAGAGCACTTGAACTGCAATCATCATAAATACTTTCTCCTTCTCTTCTTCATACAGCTCATTCTTTATTTATATTTAGAGCACTGTGGGGATCATGCCACACTAAACATATTGCAGAGTTATAAACTATAGTAGCTCCATCAGATGATTAATTATAAGGAATGCAGAGAATTCTATTTTAGCAATATCTGAAGGCCTACAAGATATAAGGAAAGATTTTACTCAGGGACCTAATCAGAGTTTTGAAATTATTATTTATATTTTCAAAAAAATCAGTACTTTTTAATAATTTGGGGCAATTTAGAATTTATTTATCTAGCTTAGCCATAAAAGGAAATAAACCATTCAAAGCCTGAATTACAACAACACCGAATGCAACAGAAATTAAAGATAAATGGTAATTATAATTTTTAAAGAAATATCCATAGTGCTGCATAGAGCACTATGAGCAGAGCGTTATAAACACTATCATCTTGTTTTTATAAGGATATTGGGTTAACATACATATTTGGGCCTGGCTTATCTTAGATAGTTTCTTAACATGTGTAATTGAGTTTAAAGTTTAAATGCCTGCATACAAACATCACAACTTTAGAAGCCCAAAGAGAACCCTAAACATTAAACATTTTCTCATTGTTACTCTCCATTTCTTTTTCATTCATACTTACCTGCTTGTAAATGAACATCACATGGATCTATTGATGAACTGTCATACCCAGGACTACAGGATGATGATGTTTTCCAGGAATTTCCAAAAAGCTGAGGTGTAGTTTCTGGCACTCCAACTGGAGATCTTTTTTATTGATTTTTAGCAAATAATCGATTTTGAAAATAAGCAGTAACATCAATTAAAAACACATACTTCAATTGTGAGACGCATACAGTGACATTAATAGAGTTGATTGTAATGTGGTCCTGGTATCAGGAATCTATACATCTCCTTCAGTGGTGGGATTCAAATAATTTTACCACCGGTTCGGTAGGCGTGGCTTGGTGGGTGCGCTTTGTGCACGTGCACACACTTTGCATGCATGCGCATGCCAAATGCACACTTTGTGCAGGCACAGAGGCATTTGCACAGACGCAGAGGCATTCTAACTTGCCTCCTGCAAGCCTGCAGGATTCCGGTCGCTTTAGCAGCTGCCATGCGGCACTCTTCTGTGCCGCGCAAAGCAGCTGCACTTCAAATTTAGAGGATAAAGGTGAGTATGAGAGTCTGGGCGGGTGGGTGGGCCCAACAGCAGAGCAGCAGAGATAATCAGTTCAGTCTCTGCTGCTCATTGCTGCTACTGGCTCGGCAGAACAGAGCCAAAACAGTAGAATACCACCACCAATCTCCTTATTATAAAACATTATACAAAAATATTATTTAATTTATTACCCCTTGTGCAGAAAAGGAAAACAGTGTGACAAGTTAAACAATTGAGTTTGTATAGAGTTTGCGTGCAAAAATATTTCATTTTATAAAAAGTTAGGCAATCCACTTATAACTAAACGTGACCTTTATAAATTTAAATTGAAGGAATTGAAAAATACTAATGTAGCAAATGCTTCTCAACCTTGGCGACTTTAAGATGCATGGAATTCTCCATGCAGGATGGGAATTACTTAAGAGTTAAAGTCTATGCATCTTAAAGTTCATAAGGTTGAGAAATACCACTCAAAATTATTTAGAATAGGTTTTTCAAACTATGTTCCACATAAAATCCTAGCATTCTAGTATTCTTTGAAAAAATGATGAGGTTCTGTTTGAGAAAAAGTTCATTCAAATACAGCCAATTTGCTGTCAAAGAGTTTTGTCTCAGGAGTTGAGAGATTTTTTTGGGGGGGTGGGGGGGTGACACCCTGTATTTGAAGAGTCAGATATTTAGAAATGTTCAGAACTGTGTATATGAACATTGGCCCAAAATTTAGGATTAAGGAAAAGGCCATGTGTAAGGAGCCTTCTTCATTGCAACAGGCTGCATGATAAACCTTAAGCCCATGTCACACTGCCCAATGGATGCAAAAAGGACACAGCGGACGAGCAAAATGTTCCATCCGTTGTTAATCCGCTCTCAAATGGGGCAAAAATTTTGCATAACCGGAGCGGATAACACGGACACGGGGAGGACGCAGGGCGGATCGAAAGCGATGCGGAACCGCAAGCCCAGCAAAGATGGAAGCGGATGGCGCATCCGCTAGGCTTCTGGGGACCTCAGCAAAGCGGACGCAGAACGGAAAGAGCGGATGCAGAGCAGATGAAGGCGGATGCACACGAGCGATGCACAGCGAAGCCTAATGGATGCCTGGCGTTAATTGCGCATGCGGGAGGGATGCATTGCGTCATCCCCGCGAATATAACCGGAAGCAGCTCGGAAGCAGGTCGCCATTCAGAGGAAAGACCTGCTTCCAGACAAATCGACTGCCTTGCCTGTCCTGCCTGTATGTCTGCCTGCCAGCCTTGCTGCAGCCTGCTTGCAAGCCTTGCTGCCAGCCGGTCTGCCTGCCAGCCTTGCTGCCTGCCTTCCTGCAGCCCTTGGTTCATGTCTGCGTGCCAGCCTTGGTGCCTGCCTCCTCCCTGCCAGCCTGCCCATTCCTGCCAGCCTCCCTGCCAGCCAGCAACCCCACAACCATGCGGAAGCACCAGCAAGCCTCAGCCATCTGCTGCCACCCTGGCAAGAGGGACAGGGCTACCATCCCGCCCCCTGGCCCTCACTCTGGTTCTGCTGGGGCTTCTGCAGCACGGGCTCGCTCTCTGTGGCTGGGGCTTCTTCTGCTGTCTGCTTCTGAGGAGCTGACAAGCACTCCAGCACCAGCCACCTCCAACACACTTGCACCCTTCACCCCTGAGACTGAACGACCAAAGAGGAGTGCCAGAGACTCATTTTTTGTTTTGTAGCTTCTTGTTAATAAAGTCTATTTATGATTCACACCTTGCTTCATTTTTTTTTAATAAAGTCTTGGTGGAAACTTTTAGAAATGGTTAAGCCTTTGCAGCTTGTGGATGGGTAAAATAGTTTGGGATGGGTTAGGATACCTGTGGGATGGGTAATAGCTGTGGGATGGGTTAGGACAGCAGTGGGATAGATAAACCTCCAAGTTGCAAGCATAGTGGGACTGTATGATCCACCCTCCCAGCTGCCACACCTATGGCCCTTCATTATAATAATAATGTAATAATTATCCAACATGTCACATAAACCAACTCCTTTATTAAAGCCCGTTCATTGTAGGCCCACCAACATATCATGGCCCAATCTCATCCGTGTGATGAGACAGGCTGAAGAACAGCATCCATTAAGCCACCATCCTGTCTTGCCACTCCACTGCTCCAGCTGGGGAGTTGCACCAGTGTTTCAGGAGGTTGCGCTGCTTCTTCGCTTCATGTGAGGCTCTATTGGGGCCTTGCACATCCTCAGTGTCGATCAGGTTTTGCCTTGCTCCATTCCCCAGGCTCCATGTCCCATTGCCTTGCTGGGAGGGCCACGAGCCTGTTCTGCAAGAACTGGCTAGTGGGTGCGCATGAGATTGTGCAGGAAGCAGCAAGCTTCATGATCCTCCTCACGGTCTCTGGGCAATGCTGCATGGTGTGAGAAGTACCTGAACCTGTTGGCCAGGATGCCAAAGGGCTTTCTCCCACCACCGCCTTGCCCTGGACAGCCTGTAACTTGAGATCCTCTCTTCACGGGTGAGGAGTCTGGAAGTGTCGGCTTCATGAGGTAGGTTGTGAGGGGAAGGCGTCATCCCCCACAATGAAGTAGGGCACATCTTGTGTGTCGTTGGGCAGGGGTTCTGGATCTGGGAAGCCCACGATGAGGTTGCCTTCCAGCTCCTCCTTGAGGTGACTGGCGTTGTATACCTGGCATCTGAAGATGAGCCGTTGCCTGAAGCATCGATGTACATGAACTTGTAGTCAGCATCACCATGGGAAGAGGATGATGCTGAGAAGCCCTTGAGTTGAATAAAGTGGACTCTGAGTTGGCTGGAGCTTTGCAGGCCACATGCTTCCTATCTATGGCTCCAATGGTGTGTGGTAAGTTCCACTTCTGATACCACTGCTCTGCTAACTTTCTTCCAGCCTTCTTCAGTGGAGGGATACTGGAGGAGCTCCTCCTTTTGTATTCTTTCGATGATGGCCTGCACCCACTTCTCTGACCACAATGCTGATGGTGTTGGATGGCACCCTCCAGCCGTACTGCATGCTCCTGTAGGAGGTCCCTGAGCCAGGTGGCGCAGAGTGAGTGCCACCTTGAGCCCAGGTTCCAGGCTGGGCCGGAAGCTGGTGTTTGCCTTGGTCAACCTGGTGTCAGCCGCGCCACAACTTCGTCAAACATGGCTAGAGGCATCCTCATTAGTTCTGGAACGCCCGAGTGTCCTTCGTCCTGAGCTCCACCATAGAGCTTGTTGTACAGTCCATCCTCTGCTCTTCTGGCGAACCATCTTCGGATCCAGACTCTTTTGGGTGGCTCCTTTTCTTCTCGCAGTAGAGTTCACAGAGCTTGCAGATGGCTTCGCACTGTTGCAGAATGATGGTGGCTGCCGAAAGGACTTTTGTTACAATCCACGGTGGACATGACTGGATGCTGTGGAAGAGGAAGAGCCAGATGGAAGGCTGCACAGAGGTCTGCACCGCTGGGCTTCTGTTCTGAAAGTGAGATGCAGGCCGAGTTGCTCCCCTTTTTATAGGCAGTAAGGTTTTCCGCTAGGCATCCTCTAGGCATCCTCTAGACATCCTTAATATCCGATGATAGTCCCCTCTGCGAAGTTTTTCCCGTTTTAAACGCTTTGTTTCCGTTCTGCATCCGCTAGCATCCGTTCTGCATCCATTCCGCTTCCTCCCTGACGTCCGGCGCGGATGGAGTTGCGCGGATGCGTAGCGGACGCTTACGATATAGGCGGATGCGTAACGGATGCGGAGGGATGCAAGACGGACAAACTGAATACATTTTCCGCGCAAAAGTTTTGGGCAGCCCAAAACTTTTGGAAGTGGAAAAAAAAAAAAAAAAAAATAATTGGGAAATTGTTCAATTAAAAAAACTGGGGAAAAAACATTTTGCCCCCCCTTGGGCGAGGGAAACCCGGATAGAGAGGAAGCAAAACGGAGGCAGTGAGTACATCGCATTTTCGAACGGATGGCAAGCTTTTTTGTCCGTTTTACATCCTCTTTGCATCCGTTGGTTCAGTGTGACATGGGCTTTAGATTTGCCAAATTATTGCTAACCATAACAAAGTATAAGCTAAGTAATGTCTGCCATCTGTGGGTTGGGGAACTGTTTTGCCTTATCTGCAAAATAATTATTTACTATGTTACAGTATACTTACTGACAGCATATAAAATATGCTCGATACTTTGCTTTAGTTTGGCAGTATATCTCCTATTCAGTGCTGATAGCATTATGACAATGGGATTAAATATATTAATACTAGAAGTGGAGAAGATTTAGATGCAAGAGAATTGCCTTTATCTAAGCAGCAGTTTTGTGAGACATAATAATAATAATAATAATAATAATAATAATAATAATAATAATAATAATAATAATAATAATAATAATAATAATAGAAAATAAATACAGTCTAAACATGTGGCTGTTTGTTCAATGAACCATAATAATGAACAAGCTAATGCGCTCTGGGACTTTAGAATTCAAACAGGCAAGCATCTGCCACATGATACCAAGTATGGATAAAAAAAAAAAGTCTAGATAGTGAATGTGACAGTACCTGGAGAGAGCAGAAGAGAAAGAACGGGAGAAAATCACAAAATACAAAGACTTGCAAACAGAAGTAGAATGACTCAACAAAGAAAAGATAGAACTAATAATAATAGGCACCTAGAGTGCAATCTAAAAATGGGAACACTACTTAAACACCATTGGCACCAACAAAATCACTACGTATCAGTCAATTGCAAAAGGCAGCTTTACTTGAAGAGCTTACAACCTGTGACTAAACCTTTAATGCCACCAAACAACATCTGCCATTCCAGATGCATAGGAAGGATTAGATAAGTTGATAAAAATGCCAATCCAGTCTAAATATCTGACTGACTACGCAGTGAACCATAAGTATACTGAAAAATCACAAGGGCTACTTAAAGTGAATGTATGAAAATATAGTTGAAAAAATAGTCAAAAATGATCAGGTTAAAATATTGTGGGACTTCCAAATACAGACCAATAAAATCTTGTTTTATGACAAATCAGATATAATCGTGGCTGAAAGAAGAACATGCGGGGATTGTAGAAGACAAAAAATTGTAGGAGATCACAAAGTATCAAGATCTAAAAATCAAAACTAAAAGAAACCATGTTTTTTGGCAAGGTACCCAGTGTGCCAATAATTGCAATGCTGGTCACAGTGGTTATTGGCACACTGATGCCATGCTAACAAATCTTGAATAGCACTTACAAAATCTGTGCACTTACAAAATTTCCATCTGCCAATTACAAAGGGTCATACTGCTTGGATCTGCAATAGGTTGTCAGATAGTTTATCCAGCACCATTTTAATTTTCTTGTCGTTCAAGACTACTACCCCAAATCACTTCAAATGAGTGGCTTACAAATATGACTATTTCTTTTCTTCTAATAATGATTTAATGATAATCAATATTTACTTTATTGAAAAATGGCACTAAAAACTTTTTTTAGTATTTATGAACATGTATTTCTAGCTCATACGTACAAAAAATCATCCTGAGTATTTCCATTGAATGTTCCACAGAGGCCAATAGTGTCATCTTTCCACTGAGCATCAGCTTCAAGGTAGAGTCTTAAACCTTTCCAGTCATAAAGTATTTGTAATCCAATGTATGATTTTATTTGTAAAAATACAGAGGAGAGTTTTCTAATTTCAAAGGAATCTAAAAGACAAAAATAGAAGATATATCAATAGTAACCTCAAATACTGTTGAAAAGCTAATTTTATTTAATAGATTTAACAGATAATCAGAGTTGGAAGGGACCTTATAGGTCATCTAGTCCAACCCCCCACCCAAGTGGGAGACCCTACACC